>VXAK01023883.1:8916-65499 GCA_013399435.1 Arenaria interpres | reverse complement strand
GGCCGGGCGGTGGCGGGGGCGCGGCCCCATAAAACGCCCCCGCGCACGGCCGGACCCCGCATCGCCGTGAGAACCGGACCAGCGTTAAGCGAAGGTAACGGGGCTTAGCGCCCTGGGGCCTGGCGGGTGGGCTGAGGCCGGGGCCGCGGCCGCACCGCAGTCCGGAGGGCCGCACCCTTTGTCCTTCCCCTCCCGGGCGCGGCGTCCCCGCCCTGCAGAGGGGCCCCGGGAGGGTGGCTTTGTGTTTTAAGTGCTTTTTTCTTTGATGTTTTCTGGTGGTTCGGAGCGGGAGCTCCGCTTCCCGTCCAGCACCCCCTCCCGCCGCAGGGACGGCTGAAGACGCCCCGGGTGCTGAGGGGGTGCTTGCAGCCCGTACTCGGCTTCCCCAGCCCGGGGCTGGGCTTTCTCCCCTCGCAATCCAGATGTCTCTTAATAGTCGGTGGTGTCATCTTATGCCGGTTACGTTTAGGGCCCCTCGCTATTTCGGGGCAGCCCTGCTGGGCTGGGGAAGCGCCCCGGTGACTGGCCCGGCCCGGCCCGGCAGCGCTTGGCTCAGGAGGTGCCGGTGCCTGGATTTCAGCCTCCCTTGTGGCACCGGCTGCAGCCCACGGCCTGGTCGGCAGATCCTACCTGTGCCGGGGGAGCTGGGCCGCCTGCATCGCCTCGTCAGGGGTGGGCGTGGATGGAGGGCAATGCAGCCGAAAAACAAGCACAGGCAAGATCTCGGTTAGAGACAACGATCTGTACTGCTCTGCCGGGGAGCCTACCTGATCTGGAGGGATCTCCTGTAAATCTGAATTAGGGAGTTGTTGCAATAGTTAATTATTGACTGTAGGCCCCGAGTCTTTCCTGAGGACCAAGAGGTATTTGGAAATTCACCATGTTTTTTCTAAGTTGCCTTGGCTAAATGCCTAGGTTAAGTGTATTTAAAGAAGGGTTGCTGTAGAAGAAAGACCTTGCTAACTTTTGGCAGTTCTGGAGAGCATAAAATCCAAGGGAAAGAGTGACAGAAAGAGTTGAACTCTAGGGAATGTGTATGCTCTAGAGGAACCTCTTGACGTTGACTGATACACAGAAGAGGGATGCTACTGCAGTCCTGTACCTAGAGAAACTGAGGACATCAGTGTTTGAGGAGGAGAAAAGTACTGGGGCCATGATCAGATAAACATGAAGGCTACCATCAGAGTAGTTTAAGATGATGCCATTTCCACATACCAGTGGGGATGTTTCTTTGTGTTCCCCATGTGACACAGCACTGTTAGAGGTCTGAAGCCAGCTTTGCAGAAACTTTTGCTGTGACTGACATAGTCTGATTTGTCTTATTTAAGTAGGACCAAACCACCAAACAAGTGATGGTGGCTGTATACATTTTGGTTTAAATGAATCAGGCTGTTTCTCGGACTCTGTAAGTGCCAAAAGCAAAACTGAAGTCTCCTGGGTAGTAACCCTGTCCCTAGGCTATGGGTGTGTGATATAGTCCATATTTGGATAGTCACAATTGAAAATCAGGCCAAAATACTTGCATAAATCAACTGAGTTCAGACAGAGAGTGGTCATGTGAAGTTCAAGTTTTCCATGAGGACTAAAGAGGCCTAATATAAGCCAAGATATTATCTTTCTTTAGGACAGGAGTGCCTTGGACTAGTTAATTTTTCAAGTTTATGTGCTTGAATCTCCATAACTCACAACCTCATTTTGCCTTTTTATTATTTTTGGTTTTTAAAAAGTTTGGAAAAGCTTGATGCAGTAGTTAGAACATAGCTTAGAAAGTTTATTCTCTTCCCAGACTAAAAACGTTTAATGGATTGTATTTTGGAAGTACAGCACGAGTTAGTTTAATTAAATAAAAAAAAATAAAAATTGAACCGGGGAGCAGTCTCCTCGTGCATGTAACCTGGAGCCCTTGCACTGCGAACTTCACACCTTGAAATAACTTCATCTAGATGAATAGACTCTGTGTTCAGTAGGACCCCTCATTCTGGATAAAGCCATTCAAGGACCTTGGTATCTGAGACTGCAACCTCAGACACGAGGGCTTGGTATCTCACTGTACTATCCCAACAGCTGCATACAAGTACAGGGCTGTCTTGGGAGGAGGAACTTGCCAAGTCACAGCTCTTGCATAATCAGAGCTGAGAACTGAGAAACTGTGGCTATTAGAAAGCAGGGCACTGTGTTAGAGCACTTCAGTGGCTTGCAGGGTTGGCTTTTGTCAAGGAACAAAGTGCAAATACAAGGGCAGAGTTCAGGCTTATTTTTTTTGAGGCTTTGTGAACAAATATCTTGGGAAACCTGTGTTCCATGCACAAAACAAACCTGTCCAATATTTATTTTAGCAGCAGAAGTAAAGCTTGCCAGGAGAAAGTACTCTTGATGTGGCCCTTGGATTTCTGTACCTGTTTCCTTCCTTCCTGGGGAAGGAAGCTACTAAAGAAGTTGACAATGTATTAATCTTAATAGTGCCAGCAATATGGAATTAAAATAATGCCATTAACCCCTGTTTTTCAGAAAAAAGGGGGGAAAACAGGCAACTGAACTAGAACTCATGAAATCTGAAAATAAATAGCTCCCATCTCTTTCTGTGGAATTTGGGGGAAGAGTTTGGTCGTACTTTCAAATTCTCTTCTACAACCATAATTAAAGCTCACCCACTTAAAACACACACCCTTAAATCTCAGATATTAACCTTTATTTTTATCCTTGGATAGATCTCCCTAGGAGATGGGGCTTTAAGAAAAATACTAGTTAGCATGGAACTATGGATAAACTGTGGCTCTTTTCAAGATTTCTAGGAGAGATCCTGCATGCTATGTTAGTAATTCTCTTCTAATCATGTTGCAAAAATGCAGGATACATGTATTGGTGATGTGTGTTGGCAGTTTTTAACTTAGATTGGGTTTTTTATGTCTATTGCAGCTCAAGATGTCTAAAAAAATCCATGGAGGCTCTGTTGTGGAGATGCAAGGAGATGAAATGACACGGGTCATCTGGGAACTGATTAAAGAAAAGCTGATTTTTCCATACGTAGATCTGGATTTGCACAGGTAATGGCTCTTTATGACACGCAGCCACTTCGTACTGCAATTTGCATGTGTCATTAGGCATTGATCATGTTTCACTTAGCACTGAGAGCCGTGTAGCTCCTCCTGCACTAATGCAGGGAGGCTAACTAGCCCTTTTTGTACTGGTAAAGTTCCCAGCAGCCTCCCCTGGTTAACTTACCTAAGGGCCCTCCCTGACTTGAAGCCTAGCACCTCTGGACTCTGAGCAGTTTTATGGCTTCTTGCCATCTCTGCTTGAAGATCTACCTAAAGGGCAAAAGTATGGTTGTAGGGCACAGACTCTGCCCTGATGTCTGTAAGCTTGAGTTGGGCTGCTGGCAGTGTGAGCTAACTGTTGCAATTATTCCCTAAGCTTAGGCTGTACTCCGACACTCCCTTCTGGAAAAAGCAAATACTAGCAGCTGGTATGGCAAAAGGGGCATGCTATCTACAGCATCTGGTCAAGCAGAACAAATAATCTTTTCCCTTTCTAACCACTGAGCTATAATTATTAGAGAAGTATCCAACTGCATTGCTCCTAGACATGTGGAGAGAGGTCTTCAATGGTATCTGCCATTATTAAACCCACAAGTCTGACCTCTTCCCCTGCTCCTTGAGTCATTTGTATGCCACCTACATCAGGCTTTCTGCTTGCTGGTGTTGAGAACTAAGCAAACAGGAACCCGGCAGCGTAATGCATACACACAGTCTGGAGAACATCCCTTTTCAATGAGGGGTGGGAGGAGGGAAAGTGGACCCCTGGCTGAGGCAGCACAATGGCTAGATTCATGTACAGCTGGCTATGCTTCAGGCCTGTCCCATGCTGGGCACCCGTTGTTCTCCAAAAGCTATTAAAACTGTGAGTGTGGGAAACGTGTTTCCTCTGTGTGTTTGAGGGGAATATTGGCAGTTTTGCTGCCAAAACAGGATTGTGGGTCCATTGTCAAAGCACTTTTTCATTTGAAGCCTAGTGTAGTTTCATATGCTTAGTATATGAAGGAAGCCAGAACCCTCAGCACAAGAGGTTTGAAATAAAGGCCCATATTAATCTGGGGATTGTGCTACTCCACATCATTAGAATCCCAGACTGAAAGCTTCCATTGCCAGGAAGCTCAGAAGGGAAGGCAGAGGAGATACTGGCTATGTCCCATGCTGGCTGAGAGCCTCAGCCATAAACTGTAGCTGTCCTTTCTCCAACCTCTTGTCAGCAGAAGTATCAGTACGTGAACCTCTGTTTTCTTCCACTCCAGCAGCATTTGCACTGGAAGAGAGATAATTTCAGTTATGGCAGAATGCTGGAACTACACTCACAGTCACATATGGGGTCTGGTTTCTTTCCTGTTGGGCACAAACAAATGTCCTGGGCAGTTCTGACCATCTTTGTGGGTTTTTTACAGCTATGATTTGGGCATTGAGCATCGTGATGCTACAAATGATAAAGTAACTGTGGAAGCTGCTGAAGCCATAAAGAAATACAATGTTGGCATAAAGTGTGCAACCATCACTCCGGATGAGAAAAGAGTGGAGGAGTTCAAGCTGAAGCAGATGTGGAAGTCTCCTAATGGAACAATTAGAAACATCTTAGGTGGCACTGTCTTCAGGGAGGCTATTATCTGCAAGAACATTCCCCGGCTGGTGTCTGGATGGGTGAAACCCATTGTCATTGGCCGTCATGCGTATGGTGATCAAGTGAGTCACTTCAGTGGTTACCCCTCTGTTTATCTGAACAGGTTTAGTCCTGACTGGTATAGAGCTAAAAGACTTAGGCATCACCGTGCTGCTGCGTTGTTCCTTGCACTCCACCTGGGTGTGGGACCTTGCCAACATTTTGTACAGCACCTGCTGAAGTGTGGGAGAGCGTGGTTCATGCCCCTCTTCCTTAGACGTTGTAGCTGTATAAATAGCCTTCAGGGGTCTGTGCTTGGATTAGACAGGTCTGTACATAAACACAGGATATACATCCTCTAAGTTACTTTTCTTCACCTCTACAGAATGTCTTTAGAAAATATCCTTTAAGCTGCCCATCTTCTTGCTTCTCAGAACAACTTTTTGGTGGCAAATGTTGCTTGCAGCAAAAGTGGATCTGAGGGAGTGATCTGAGTGATTATTTTTTTTTTTTCTTTCTTTTTTTTTAGAAGTGGGCAAAGTTGCCTTTTGTGTGTGGGTGTGGTTTTGCTTTCTTTTTTTTTTAAACTGTGTTCTGCTGCTTAAACTTACTTGCACAGCACTCTTGCAGAGTTGGTATTCATACTGGGCACATCAAGCAGTGTTTCCCTACCAAAGTAGGGAAATATCCTTTATCAGAACTCTCCTGGCAGAGGTGGTGCAAGGTCACAGAACGCCCTAGCAGGGCACTCAGTGTAGTGGCCTTTGGGTAGCCCAGAGGACAAGAATCAGCCATACTGTTCTCTATGGGTAATGATACGCTCTAAAGCAGCAAAACACTACAAAAGAGAAGTCTTCTAGAATAGCCAAGTGCTTAAATAGATGGGTAAACCCACAAACTGAGGGTAAGTCATAAGATTAGCTGGCATAAGATTAGTGGGAAGTAAATTTCCAAGAGGAAAATAATTGACACAAAAAAGAATGGGGTACAACATCCTTAACTGTACTGAAAAATGAGAAGGTCAAAATAATAATAGGAAACGGTGGATTAAGGGGGAGGATTGAAACCCTGCCAAAGTATGAGATTAAAGTGAAAGGAATAATATAAGAGCATGTAAAGGACATACGAGCAAGATGCTGCTGTAACTTTAGAACAGCTCAAGGAACTAGTGTGCTCAATAGGAGGGAAACTACATGAAAAAGGGTGATGAATTTCAAGGAAATGTAACCTTAAATAGTACTATTCTGGGCAGTTGGGAACATAAGACACTTTAAAAACTTGAAGTGCATGTTGCCCCTTCTTTTGAGTCTGGGTAGCTCAGAGGAGCAAAATGTGTACCCGTTTACAGAATTCAAAGAACTCTTACTACAGATTGGCCTTTCAAATGTCAGATGATGGATAGAAATAGTGGCTTTTGTTAAGGTGCTCTGTGATTCCCCCTTATTCATGAGATCAGTAGTTGTATGAATAGCTTTTTATGAGGCAGGGAGAGGAGCCTTTCTACTCCGAGACCACACAAGACTGGATATTTTGGACCTTGAAACTTCAGTGCTTCTGCAAAAATGCATACTCTGCCAATTGATGGGGCCCTAGAATCTATAAGCTTTTTCCCTTAAAGAGGGAGATCTCTTCTGAAGCAGGCAGGCTCTTGACTTCTTGTCTTTCTAATCTCTATTAAAATAATCTGATGACCACGTGGCTGAATAAACAGAGCCTGTTCAATGGAGTTTTTTGGTACAACTGCTTATGCTTTTCTGTGCCCTGCTCTCCCAAATGTGAGTTGTCTTTTATGGTTTGGTCCTCCTGATAGATAAAATCATCATGGCAATTATTTATTTTATTTTTTTTAACAGTACAGAGCAACTGATTTTGTGGTACCTGGGCCTGGAAAAGTAGAGATGACCTACACTCCAGGAGATGGAGGCAAACCAGTCACATATCTGGTCCATAACTTTGAAAGTAGGTATTATCTTGAAGTTGTGGTTAAAACTGATATTTTTTGTGTAATTCCACGTTGAAGTATCAGTCCGATTTGTGTGATGGTAAAATATGACTTTGAGGTAGGGTGGAGAAGAAGGTCTGGGCCTTCTTCGTTTATGTAGGAAGTACTGAAAGATACTTGAAATCCTCCTGGGATCGAAGAGGCATATCAAACATTTGCCACCTGTTGTGCTCCTTTTATGATGACCCTGGTAGCAGCATGTATGTGTTTTGCTCTGATCAGAGGGAAACTTTCCATATAAACGGGGCTTGACCCCAGGGGAGATATATTTGAGAGCAATTCAGGTATAATTCTTTCTAGTTATAGTTTGTCTTGCTGGGCTTTGTACCCTTCTTTATTAAGCAATCTTTTTCTCAATAGAAATGAGAACTGATGCTTACTCTGCAAAGTTGAAAGGAGATTTGGCAAGGATGCTCCTGACTCTATAGGCTCTAACTGTTTTAACAGATGCAGTTCTAAAGGTATTGGTGTCCCTACTAGCAATATTGCTGTGCTGGTTGTAGACATTGCTAGGCTCAGGAAGAGGAATCCTGTTGTTGCTGGGCTTTTTTGCATTAAAGCAATTACACACACGTTACTAGAGCCCAGGGTGTTTCTCTAGGGTTGGGATTTGGGAAGAACTCGCAGAAGTCATCTCTCTTGCCTATGAGTGACCAAAAGGTTCAGGGTTTGAAACCTTATGGTCACCTATGTGCGTGGGCATGCGATGTTTTGTTTCTAGCTACAAAGGCCTAATACATCCATGTAAATCACAGGATCCTAGTTTGTGTGCAGTTGGCTTGGCAAACCTGTATCAAAACTGCCATGTTGACCCTCTTTTGTAATGCTTGATTACTCTGCCATTCTTGCTCACAGAAGACGAAATCTCTGCTATCTCTTGTTGTACAGCCTTTCTTCTGGTGTTCACTTGCTTTGCTGCCAGTCCTAATCTGTTTCCATTTGATTGATGACTGGTGAGCCTCTATTGGAGACATCTGGCAGTTCCAGATGCCAGTCTGATTCACTGCTCTGCGTTGCGTCAGCAAGCAAGGAAGTGCGAAGATGGCAGATCAATGATGTTGCCCTGGGGGAGCTCCTCTCCCCACATTGTGCCAGCATATCTCCACAATGCATAAGGGAAGCTTGTCCTGTTGCTGTACTAATGTGTTCAACCTTGACACTGAATCAAGAGATTATAATGAACAGTAGGATTGTATGATTGCAACAAGGGTGGGGGTTTTTTGATCTATATGCAAATAAGTATTTGAATAAAACTTAGTAGCTGTCCTCCAGCAAGTATGAAATCATTGCTCCGTAGGACACAGTCTCTGTAGCTGATCAGATCCTGTTCTGTCCTTGACTCACTAAGGGAGGCAGGGGGACAAAGTGTATTTTCACTGGTAACAACAGGAATTTCATTCCCTGCCACTATCAACTTTAAATGACCTTGCTATCTTGGCAAGCAGATTAAAACTCCTCTGGCTTGTCCTCATCATTCTGCATGCGTGTCCATATAGTAGCAACAAAGGGATATTAGGAAAGGGCATTTTCAAAAATAAAAAATAACAAATAAAAAAACCAACAGGGTGTTTCCAGAACAAAGATCCCTGATAAAGGCACTGTGCAACAAATTAGAGAGGTGGTGGTAGTGAGGTGCTTAAAATTAAGTACATGGTATCTGCTTTTCACTGGAAACACAAAGAGCTGTGTTCTGAAGATGGCAAAGCTTTTTCATGAAGCCCTAGACCCTGCCTTCACCCATGATCAGTCTTTCACATGATCTGAATGTTGCTTTCCCTTAGGTGAGCTGGGCTGTAAGTTTAATGCGCTTCCATTCAGGCTGCTAACACATCTGTATCGCACAATCTAAGTCATGTGAATGCTCATAGTTCCTCAGAACCTTCTCAGACGACTGGTATGTTCTTCCCACAATTTGCTGGAAGTGAGCCTGAGCAGGTGAAACCAACCTGCAGGGTAGGCCATACGTGTGCTGAAAAGATGCAGGAGTGCATGTGGGGACTTGTTTACCTGAGCTAGGCAAAGCAGCTAACTGCTGGAGTTAGTTCTGAAGTGCAGTCAAAGCCTGTAGGTACAAGGCACTTAAGAAGGGAGCAAACCCATTTCTAGCTTTGACCCTTGCTCCAAATTGCTGCCTGCTGCTTGGATAGACAAACACTCAGTATTATTTATCTGGCTAGTGGGAGTTCAAGCATGCTCATTCCTGCCACAGTTTTGCTGCTTAGGCTGGATTAGGAAGAAACTGCTTAGGGTTATTAGATCACAGTATTAAGATGTACCTAGCTGTAAAACAAAACCACCTTCCTGTCCTTGCATCACAGGACTGCTGGAGCTTTGAGCTGGTAGTGCAACATGAATCTTCTCCTGAAAGAACCAACCTTAAACTGAGAACTATATCAAGACATCTGGGGATAACACCAGCCTGCCTGCCAGAGTATGCTTTGGGGAGACTGTCAAATCCTTAACCAAAACTAGTTGATTGCTGTCTGTTTTCCCTCCGCTAACAGGCTGTGGTGGTGTAGCCATGGGAATGTACAATCTTGACCAGTCTATCAAGGATTTTGCCCATAGTTCCTTCCAAATGGCACTGTCTAAAGGCTGGCCCCTCTACATGAGCACCAAGAACACCATCCTGAAGAGATATGATGGCCGCTTTAAAGACATCTTCCAAGAAATCTATGACAGGTAAGTAGGATAGTTGTGTACTTCCTACCACAGTGCATAAATCTGAAGGAGGAACATCCTCTCCAGCCTCGCGAACTGCTACAATTAATTCAGTATTTTCAGACACTTAGCAGCACTTTGGGGAGGCTGTACACCTTCCCTGTCGCAGTCTCCCATGTCCTGCAGAATGCAGTACTCAATGTTAAATGTGGCTGTGGTGTTCACTCCTAACAGAGAGTCACAGGTTCTCTATGGGCTTCTCTTTGATTCTGAAGCAAACTTGCAATGGCCTAGCAAATCAAGTGAGGAAAAGAGTAAAGTGGATTTATTATTATTTTTTTTTTTAACTCTTACCTCTATGTGCCTCACTATGCACAATTACTCGCACAAATTGTGGAATCCACTGTTTTTATCAAGGTGTCAAGGTGTTCTGGTTTTTGTTTTGCAGAGAATACAAATCCCAGTTTGAAGCCAAAAAAATCTGGTACGAGCATAGGCTCATTGATGACATGGTTGCTCAGGCCCTGAAATCTGAAGGAGGCTTTGTCTGGGCCTGCAAGAACTACGATGGGGATGTGCAGTCTGACTCTGTTGCACAAGGTATGAGATGTTTTCTGTGCTCAGTAGCAGTTTCTTGTGACTTTGTGCCATATCTCGTGTAATGGCCCAGGAGGTGGTGTTGGGTCTCAGAACTTAACGTGTCAAACCTGTGGCCATGGACATATCAGGCAGGCAAAGAATTTCTGATTTCACTTTTACAAGAAATTCCATCAAGTGCAGACTGTGTAGTTGCACTTCTTTACTGGATGGCAGTTCCTACCAACATAATAACTGATAGGCTTTCCATTCTAATGGAAGGTGCCCAGACAGCTGGGATTCTGTCACTGACAGCTTGAGTTAAGCTGACTGGTGGTGAGCATACTGTCAGGTGCTCTACAGGTAAGTAAGAAAATCTTCAAGACCTAAGGCTATTTGTCAGGTGTAAAGACAGATTGATATGTTAAACTTCACAGACTTGATCAAAGTCTGTGCTCAATCTAGTGCTTGATCAAAATCCTATATACCCAAGCTGCCTGGTGCCAAAACAGCTATGGATGCAGAAGCTCAAAGGGCAAGATGTGTGGCTTTATGTAATATGCTCTTTCTAAAGTAATGCCAGTAAACTGCCTCCTGTAGAACAGGATGTGTGTTGGACTATTGAACAAAGAAGCTTTCGAAGACACAGATCTCTGAAACCTACAGTGTTAGAAGTGATGTGAAGGTCTGGTTTTGCCAGCTCATGGTTCCTTTCACTAGAGCAGATGCTTTTGATATGAAGTAGGTTTGTTTCCTATCACTCTGCGATGAAGATAGCAATTGGCAGCCCAACACTGCTTTAGGATTCTTTGTGCTCATACTGGGCCTTTTCAGTAAAAATCTGTCCAGCAAGTAAGGTGAGAATACTAATTTTCTTGAAATAGTGCAGAATGTCTGCATATCTATATCTCATGGTTCAGACAAGCCGTTATTTTGATGTTCTAGAACTAGCCAGTTAGTTTCAGCAGCAGCACCGCTGTTCAGGAATACTCATATCAAGGCTGGGAGGATGTAGGGGGATTGTAGAATGGGGTGGATTAAGGGAATCTTAAGGGGGCTGTCCAAAGGAGACACTGACTATTTTAAACTGTATATTTGGTAGGCTATGGCTCTCTGGGGATGATGACCAGTGTGCTGATCTGCCCTGATGGCAAGACTGTTGAAGCAGAAGCTGCTCACGGCACAGTTACTCGTCACTATCGCATGCACCAGAAAGGCCAGGAAACCTCCACTAACCCCATTGGTGAGCTGCTTTTCACTGCCCTTCTTTACATGTGAATAAAACAGGTTTGAGTAAGAACATCTGCATCCTGTTTGCAGAGAATTACACCACTGAGTGATGAAACTGGTAGTTCATAATGCTTTTTTCTTCCATGGAGACAGCTGCAGCCTGGATCAAAAACAGGCTGGAATGGAGTGAGTGTGAGCAATAAGCTAAACCTAACCTAGCCTTTGAGACATGCTCTCACTCTTCAGCAAACAATGGGTTTATAGCCACAATGGCCTTAAGGTTTAGATTGATTGTTTTTTATTTTCATTCTCTTCCTGATCCAAAAGGCCCAGCCACCCCCTAAACCATGTACATACTTAAAGTGTAAATGCATCTAGAATGGGACATGGGGGAAAGAATCCTCTACAATTGCACAGGGACCAGAGTGTAATGTAATATCGGGAAGACAACTGCACTCTTCTATCATAAGGACAACTTTCTCTGCAGCTGCGGAGTTCTGCCACTGGTCATTCTTTCTGACTTAGGCAGGAACAAAATAAGGTAAAGTGGCATGCACAAAGAGATTGATAGAGACAGTGAGTACTTTCTAGGGTTTACTTTTCTTTAGAATTGCACAAAAGGATGCCTAGATGAAGATAAGTCTCCTCTTTCCCATATCAGGTTTTCTATCTTTTTTTTCTCTGTCTGTTTTCAGTGTTATTAATACTAAAAAATAATTACTGTTCCACGTGACAGTTTAGAACAATGTCCAGGGTGTTTTAGAAGGATAGAGTAATCTAGTGTTCTCTCTCAGCCTCCATCTTTGCATGGACAAGAGGACTAGCTCACAGAGCTAAACTGGACAACAACACTAGCCTCAAGAACTTTGCAGTTGCCCTGGAAGAAGTCTGCATTGAGACCATTGAATCTGGCTTCATGACGAAGGACCTTGCTGCCTGTATCAAGGGCCTGCCTAAGTAAGTGTATGAAGTAATTGGCTGTGCTTGGAGAAGGCTTTTTTATTTGGTGTTTCTGAACAGCGTTTCCTAGAAAGTTATTTCAGTATGGTGAAGAATTGTGGGAATCTGGTTGTAGAACAGGGTCATCTGTACCCAGCACTGTACAAACAGAACATGAGACACTCCTTGCCCCAAGTAGCTCAGTCTAGGTTGCTCTGTCCCTGCTATTGTACCAGACGCATGGGGGGGAGGAATAAAGGAACTGCAAAGATTTCTTTTATGACAGGCTGGCTACATTGGCCAGATCTTGCCCTGTCCATTTGTTAGGATGGAGACTTAATTCACTGCAAAATACCACCTGGCTACCTCTTCTCTGGAGCCTTTTGGGAAAAATCATCAGCCTGATGAGTAAGAAATAACTCTCTTGGTTTTAGAGGCAAGATTTAGAGTTCTTTGAATAGTATTCCCCTGCTTTGAGCATTTGAGCGGCTTTATGACTAACATCTGCCTTGTTTTGTTTCCCCCCCACTCAGTGTCACACGCTCTGACTACCTGAACACCTTTGAGTTCATGGACAAGCTTGCTGAAAACTTGAAGGTGAAGCTGGCCTCTCTGCCCAGACTTTAAGGCACGGGTTCTACTTGAGCTCCACTAACAAAGCGTCTCCTACGTACACCAGAGTGGCACCGGATCACACTCTGTTGTGTAACTTTTCAAATACTAGACAAAAATGAAAGTGTACACTTTTTTTAAATGTTTAAAAGACCGTGTTTTCTTAAACCCCTTGAGCTGCTGGGCTAGGCCTTACTTTTGCTAAGCAGCTGAATGTCATAGTATTCAAGCTCCATGTGGGTCTGGCTCCTAATGTCTTGTCATTCGCAGCAGACTTAAGTTTCTCTTCAAGACTTCCTGATCTGTGTTTCTTCTCTCTCTTCCTCTCAGACTGAAAGCCAGTCTGTGTCACAGCTCTGGTCGAACCAGTGGTGACTTACTGTCCAACAGACCTTAGAAATCAGAACCGTCCTTATCTCTCCAGTACTTCCACTGAGTATAAGTGAGCTCAAAGGGCTATGCCAGCTCTACTGCAGCCCCTCTCTTAATTTATCTTTTAGTGCCAACCAGAGTCTAGTATCCTGATACTAAGGGATTTGGTCCCGTTGCTACAGTCAGGACTGTAGCATTTGAGAAGAAGCACTTAATAAATGCTGGAAACAAGGCCTATAGGCTAAGAGCCTACTACAGCCATGCTGCAGTGTCTAAATGCAGGCCATGCATTTAGTTATACTCTTCTGACTGGACGTGAAGCATAGGAACTATTACCTCTTCCCCCAACCCACAACTCATAAAGGTGCAAAACTTCTCTGCAGTTGTCTGGGCTATTACTTACCCTTCCTGTTGTGTGATACAGCAAGTCAGATTATGGTTGTGAAAAACTATTCCTTCCATAGGTTTGTGTTTGTTTTGGTTTGTTTTTTTTTAAGTTTTGGCTAAAATAAAAGCCAACTAACATTCTTTGCCTGTTTCTTTCCTTCGTGTGATTAGCAGATATGGGAAAGTTCTGCCTGGAACTCCAGTACAGCACAGTCTGGTACATGCTGGGACAGACTGTTGGAATGTGATAAAGACACAAAATAATCTCTCCCTGCTTAGAGCAGATTTTTAATTTGTTCTGATCCAGGGCAAGCCGTGAATGTAATGTGGTGGTAAGGGATCAGGCACCATCAGGTAGAGCACAAGAACTAAACTTAAAGGTAGCAATTCCACTGAAACTTTATTTTGGGACTAATATAAACTCAATAAAGATTGGAAATTGGTTATATGTGAGACAAACTCTCACCCTGCAGCTGACTAGCTACTAAGTGGGGGTTAGGATGGTAATTCAAGGTTAGACTCAATCAGCTGGTATTAACATTTGGTTTGGGGTGAGCATATATTGGAAATACAGCTCTACACCTGCTAGCAGCTGTCACTGTGCCTTTGGTACGAATGAACACAGGAGTCTGTTATTCACACAGATGAGTGTAAGCAGTGCAGCTGGAAAACAGTCCCATTGCTGACCCATAGAAGCAATGGAAACAATCATCAGGAACAGCTGGAGATCTGTATTCCTGCCTGGCCTCTGACATCTGAAGTTCAAATTACTGTGCCACAGTGAGACAGGCTACAAGACAATAGCACCTCTAACAAGTTCCCTGTTACTTACTGGCTCCTAGCCAGCTTCTGGAGTTAAAGTACCAGAAAACACTTAGTACCTTTCAGGAAACTGAACAAATAAAGAAAGGGGCTTTTAAAAAATATTTTACTTTTTTTGTTGTTTGTTTTTTTTAATGTCTTAAGCTATACTGTTAAATGTGAGCAATGTAGTAGCATTTAACTGACTGCAGATGACACTCTTTTTCCTCTGTACCAATGAAGTTTCCATCTTCCGGAGAAAACTACAAAGTACAGCAAGACCCAGTCTGTCCTCATCAACTGAGGGAAGTTGCTTAAGTGCTGAGGAGGAACAGGAACATTTGTCTCTGTGTTGGGAGAAGCAGTAAGCATGGTCATAAGAACAGAGCATCCCTCTCCTTGCTCTGCCATGGAGAAAGCAGCAGTATTTTTCCAGCTTCCAAGGCGGCACATTCCCTTCCCCTTTAATACAGTCACTTTTCCCCAGCACTCCCTCAAACATCTAACATAATAACCTTCAAATTAGAGATCAGTAGTCCCTAAAAGAGCAAGTGCTGGAGGCCAGCGGGCACTTAGTCTGCTATGAAAACAGCAGAGGATTTCCTGAAACACAATTGATACTTCACAGTTTACCAGCTGCTTCACAGAGCTCTTAGGCAGGGCCCTTGTAGCTTCCACCACCAACTTTCCACCAACTGTCCCATCACCAGACTCAAGCAAAAATTGTCTTCAAAGTATGGTGCTGATACTGATGTAATTACATGCGTGCATCTGTGTCCAAAGTATTGCATGCTCAGGGCTGGTGGAAGGCTGTTTTCAACTGATATATCCCCTCGCACTGCATCTGTGATCTGACAAGGCTCCCTTCCAGAAAAGCAGAGAGCTCTACTTTGAGGACTGTCTGAGGCTTCAAGTAGTCAGCCCTAAAGGTGACTTCCCCATGGATGCCCTACCTGTACAGAAGCCAGCTTTTACAGGAGTTAATGCTAGGCAGTATGTTAGCATCTTTTCTGCTTGCTGTCAAAGCCTGGGCTGCTGCAACCCTTTCATGCCCTTTCAGCAGCCCTTGTGGGGATCTGTGCCAGATCAGCCCTCCAAGGCATACTCTCCCCAGGCTCATGTGGGGCCAGGAGAGAGCTGGCAGAGACAGTTGGCTGGCTGTGAGCACAAAGACTTTGCAGGCAAGCCACCTGGCATTTAAAGGCAGGGTGGCAGGGAGGGGAACAAATGTCACAAAGCATTTATACTGTCCATGTAGAAGACTTTATTTATACTTCACAATTAAAAGAAAAAATAAGCTATGCAAAACATAAGAGATATTCTAGCAAAGATGCACAGGCCTCTAGGAGCTTGGAGACTGCCTCTTCAATCAGCAATTCACTTCTGGCTCCATGTGTCTTCCCGTTGTTATTAGCTTGTCTGTCTTGGCACTGGGACAACCTTCAGGAAACCATTCTTTTTCTTTTTTGATCCTCTTAGTCATTTCTTTGGCAGTTTTCTTTTTATAGGGAGAGTGGAAGAACTGCATGTCTGTAAATGGGTCACCCCGCCTCAGTTTGCTGCAGAACCAAAAGGGTTAGGTTGAACCATCAAGGTATTTCTTGAATACATGTTAGATTTCAGTCTCTAAAATTTCTGATTTTAGTGAAATGATTCCACTATAAGATGACTGAGTGGTACAGTTTATTCCTTGTCCAGTACAGAAACAGCTGTGCCAGTACAGAGTACCTTCTGACCCAGTATAACCAACTCTTCACAGAAAGTTTGAACTGTGACACTTTTCAGGGAAAAAACACTGTTGTTACACTATTGCATCACTAAGTCATCACTTTAGGAGTTAAATGGTTCTGTACGGTAGCCATTGGATATACTGAATCTATAGTTTCTTAGGAAAACGCTGCAACTACTTGTTTAGCTACTTGTATCTGCCATAAAAAGTGAATACAGATACAGCCTGCTTACAGGGAAGAACCCTCCTCAAGACTAGTATTTTCTTCACTGAAATCCAATTAAAAGGGAAGTATTACTCAGTTGTTCTATAAAACTTTAGATAAAACAGCAGCAAGTGAAATTAGGGCTTTCACTTCGCTGTCTTAATTTAACCTGTATTTTATCCTCTAGGCTAATCCCTCATTAGCACTGGAGTACCACAGATGCAGTCTGCTAAGTGGTGTGCTAATTTCACTGAGGGAAATAACATCTTTGGTAGCTTGTTACCAGAAACCTGCACATGCATCTGTGCTAATGCTGAATTCTGGATTAACCACACAGTGGTAGGAGGGGTCACAGAAACACACAGCATGAGGAATCTGAAGACAGTCACAGAGGGTCCAGCCCTCGAGAGTGAGCAGAGCAGGGGTTGCAGCATGGAAAGGAATGGTTTAAAAGCCCAACCTGTTGAGTTTTGGCTCTGTATAGCAGACTGGCTGCCGTCTCCGCCTGGACGAGCACTTTGACACTTCTTCCAAGCTGGAGGAAGACATAGGCCTCACATTGGTTGAGTCCTGTAGTGGCCTGATCTCTGCAAAAGGAGACATTCACACAAGTTGATCAAAGTGTTTCCAAATTATTTCCAGATAGTCTAATCAATACAGCTGCCAAATAGAGAAGGGTTGCATTCTGAACCAGGTTTCTCTGAATGCTGCACAATGATGAATCCAATCATGTTTCCTCTAAACCCAGGAGACCATTTTTATCCAAAAATCCCAGACCTGCTCCTCACAAGTCAGCTCAGAAGCAAATTAGGTTCCTCACTGAAAAAGACACAGGTCACTAATACTGCTAGTACCATTGGACCCTGATGTTATAGAAAAATGATTAAAAAAATTATAGTTGATAGTTCTAATGTCCAGGAGCTTACAGCCTGGAAGAGCTACTACAAAGTACAGTCCACTCTAGCTATAATAGGCCTGGTAGTAAACAGCTATAGGAAGGAAAAACCCCACAAAACAGCTCTCTTTACAAGTATCCAATAATAGCAAGCTCCCAAAAAGGCTCATCTTAACTATGATATTATCAGCCAAGTGATACACCCTCCAAATCCTTTTAAAAAACAAACCAAAAAACACAGAACCAAGGGAATTTAGGTAGCTCCTGATGAATTTCACTGAAGATACCACCTAGAGGTATAGTCTAAATCCTTGCAGCACTAACCATTCTGGACTAAAAAACTTGCCATCTTCATCATATTCTATGCCCCAATTTTGCTGACTCTGGTAGGCAGGGTCAGAAAACTGTACTTTTCAAGTGCTTGAGTAATTGCTTTTCTAAATTGACAGGCACCACAACAGTGGTAAAGTGGGACTCGCAGCACAAGCTCCTAGTCTCTTCCAAGTGGCCAGAAATTCTTACAGGAATGCTGCTAAAGTAGAAGCAAATGCAGCCACAGAAATGACTAGCCAGCACAAGTAGAAGCATAAATGGTATACTGGACACTGATCTTTAACAATTTAAAAAAAAAAAAAGGGGAGGGGAATCAAAACATAAGCATTTGCTGCATGGATTTCAGCACTCATTTCCAAACCCAGGTTCCCTCCCCCGGCCTATCACCTACCAGGTTCCTGTGAAGGTGAGCTCCAAGAACTTGACTCAACCTGGTTTCTTTCCCCAGGTGTTTCCTCTGCAGTCTTTTCTTTCGATATCGGGGAGCTTTCCAACCAAACAGAGGATTTCTCTGGCACTCTGTTGCCCTCTGTACTTAAGCTACTGGAAACTGGTACATCTGTAAGCCTAGAGCTGACAGGCAAAGCTGCAGAACAAGTCGCACAGGAGAATTCAAGACTGTATGAAGTGTCCGTAAGATTTTTACTAAGTGATATGTCAGCTATCTGCTCCTCCAGGAAGGCATCTGGCTTAGGGAGCAGATCCGTAATGCCGGAAAACTTAACCAACAGGACAGTTTCCTTGGATGCAAGTTCTGCCGAACCTCCAAAGAGTGCCTTGGCACTACCACTTTGTTTGGCCAGGGAATTGGTCTCTGGAGAACTAGAGGTGTTCCTCTTCCTCTGACACTTTGGTTTGGGATAAGCCTTTTTATTTGAAGCACTCATGTTGTTGCCAACTTTAGCTTGCTCCTTTTCTTGAAGGTCTCCTATCTGTTTTTTACTGCTCTGAGCAGCTACTATCCTCTGAACTCTAGGGATTTTGCTAGGTTTGCTCCCAGGAACAGGTCTGGGAGATACAATTTCAACCCCTTCAAAATCTGTCTGGACATGTTCCATGTTTCCCGCAAGATCCAAAGGACGGACAATGTAAGTTCTCCTGCTACATTTAAGATTACTTGGTGAATCCTTTGTGCTCTCCTTAGCTACTTCTTGAATATCTATACACGGCCCAAAAAACTTAACTTCCTGTCTCTGATCACTGCAACCGCTTTCCCTGACAGTCGTCTTCCTGCTTGTCTGGCTTCTTTTTGGCTGTTCTTCAGCTTTGGCCTCTGGTGTTTTCATACTGTTTAGCAGATTCTCCTTAGAGTCATCTATTTGCCTAATTACTCTAGTTCTCCTGCTGGTTTTCTGTCTGATGCTCTGTGTGTTCACACCTGAGTCCTCTTGCAAAGCACAGGCACTTGAGGTCTCTTTCATCAAAAGTGAATTTTGTAGACTGGAATCACCTGAGGGAATTTCATTAATTGAGAAGGCATGAACTGGACTTTTTGACAAGCTGTCGCTTTGGATCTCAAAGATATATTCCTTCTTAACCTGTTGCAGTAAGTCACCACTTCCAAGATTGTGCAGCTGTGCTGGATTCATCACATATGCTCTTCTGAGATCTTGGACTTCATCAGGAGAGTGGGAATGTTGTTCCACATCACAGCCTCTGTTCTTCTTGTTGAAAGCCCCCTCACAAGCCTTCTGCCTCTTAGAAACTTCAGGCTCACTCGCACCTGTTGCAACTTTTGGCTTAAGAAGCTTCTTTGCATTTTGAGCTCTCTCTTCACCTTGAGGTAGATCAGGACTACTTTCTGCATTGTTTTTAACTGTATTTTTTTTCTTTTGTCTTGTGCTTGCTTTTTTAACAGTTGTTTTTTCACCAGTTTTACAACTACCTTTGCTTTTAACCTTTACAGGAACAAACTCAGGGGCTTGGCTACAGCTGGGGGAGGTTTCAACACCACACCCAGTTTCTTTAGCCTGTGGCTGATCACATAAAATCTCTTTACCCAAAGATTTTCTATCAGGAATAACAGTGGTTTGAGTAGATGAAACAGTGGTTTGAGTAGATGAAACCAGAGAGCTAGGAGATTTCAACTGTGGCTGTGTGTTGCTCTTACTGGAGCTGCTGCTGCTGTCCTTTGTGATACTCCACCTATCAGTTTGAGTGGAACTGACACATGGGAAGCTATCCACACCAGAAGATGGAGTGCTTGTTGCAAACAGTGTGGAACGCTTTCTCCTCTGAGTAACATGCCCTTGTGAGAGACGATCAAAGAAATGTTTTGTCACCTCATTGCCCTCATATGAAAGGGGATGACCTTCCCAGGCAAGCACTGGCAAACTGTTGGGATTTTGCTGGGTGGTGCACAAGTCCTCTGTTGGAAAGACAAAATTCATTCCTAAGACTTAGAAATGCAGCAGGCAAACGCCAGCTTTCTCAATACCACTAAAACCATGCCCCACACACTGCCAGAAATCCAGAGCATACAAAAAACATGATTTTCTCTCTACAGGGGCTCCCCAAACTCACTGCATAATAGAAATGCTCAGCTGGCTCCCCTCAGAACAGAAAGGCAGCCCACAGCAAGATCTCTTAACCATATTTAGGAATGCATCTGTATGACTTAGTATTTATATGGCAAATCCACAGGGACTAGAAGATGTGCACTTAGTCAGATTCTGCACCTTAAGACGTTTCTGAAAATCTTATTTAAGCTCAGTGCCTATCACACAGAAAGTGACCTTGAGCTATTGCAAACATTCCAGATATCCCAGCCAAGACATCTCATTCTGGGATATAAGTAATTCTGGCAATATCAGTGTCACTGAAGCATGCAGTTCCTAACAGTAATTAGGAGCTGCTGGAATGATGGTTAGGAGCTAACTGGAACCACACTCATTTCTGAACACAGACAGGCGAAGTAATACCAGAACAATGGCAGAAGATGCAACTTTACCTCCAAAGATGCCAGGGTCAAGAAAAGCCTCTTGTGCTTCCATTGCTTCAGTCAGCTTCTTCCCATTCTCTTCCTGGTGGGACTGAGGCTTCTCAGTGGGTTGTGGCAGCAAAGTGTCTTTGGAGGCAATGGGCACAGTTTCCAGTGGCTCATTAGAAGCAGGTCTCTGAAGATCTAGTGAGGACAATGTTATTGCTGTGGAGCTGCTACCTTGCTGTTCTGCATCACACAGCTTGGAAACGGGCACCCTCATTGGCATCCCTGCAGCCCTAGTGAGAAGCAACAACAGTAACAGAGCACATTCCATAACTGTGACAGGCCCCAGAATTCAGCAGAGTAGCTACAGCTTTCACCTCCATCGAAAGTTGCTGAAATACATTTCTGAAGGGTTCAAGTGGTGAAGAACAAACACTGCCCAGCCAGGACAGATTCCCAATTTTTGTGCAAGCACAACTCAAAAGGAAAGCACACCACTGCAGACACAGAAGCAGGAGAAAAATACACAACAAGGAAGTAGGGCCTTTCAGCGCACAGGTTGTGACCACAGGTTCACCTTGCTGTAGAACACTAATGCAGTGGCTTGGAGGTATGTGTGTGAGCAGCTCTAAGGGTTCCTCTCTGTTCAAAGGGAAGACTAGACAGAGAAGAAAAAGAGCTTCAAATATAGTTTAAGAGATCCTGCTCTGTGTTATCCAAAACACAAGTTTACATCACAAAAGCAAATGTCTATTAAGCATCAAAATGTCAAAGCAGCCAGCTCACTCGCTCAAGGAAATCTTTCAGTGCTCACCAGCTACAAAGGAGAAGCTACCAAAAAGCAATGTGCTTTCAAACAAAGGAGGGAGAAGGACCCCTTTATATATAGACTTGGCATTAGGACAAATAAGACAAGGAGTGGCAGTGGAAATACACAAGGAGTGGCAGTGGAAATACACAGAGTAAAGGAAAACATCAAGCAATGGTGGTTTAGAGAAAACATCTAATGTAAAACAGACAACTGGGCACACACAAAACACAAGAGGAAGTTCAGCATATAGAAATTCAGGACAAACTTGGTGATATCTAACATTTTAAAGCTCACCTCATAAGCTGACCATCTGCAACATCATAGGCCCAGCTATCGTCACTCATGCTGCTCTTCTGGCCATTGGACAAGGATGTGGAAAAGAGAGAAATAGAATGGTGGTTTAAAGCTCTCACAGTATGCTATGCAGCCTCCTGCACAGAAACAGCAGCAGCTCAGTTTCACCCTGGAAAGCATGTCAAATCCTGCCGGTGACCTTCTCCCATTTAAAATTGCACAGATTACGGAATAAACTGCAGCACAGTCAGATTCTGTCTCTGCAGTCTTAAGGATGAAGTTAAACTAGTTCAGGTAATCTGAGACTAGGAAGCAGGAATATTTTCCCTCCCGCTCACCCGTGAAACAGGACATACACAAAGTGTCCTATTCCCTATTCCAATTTGCCATAGCAACACTTTAAAAAAAGAAATTAAAAAGAAGTCACTTAGCAGAAGAGCCTACTGGCCAATACAGCCAATGACCCAGAGGAAGGCAGTTTAAAATGGTAGCCTTTCCTACAGAAGAAGCTGCCCTGAAAATCATTAATATCAAGCTAAAAACAAGCATACAGCCAGCACAATTCAAGCAAGCAAAGAAAAACAGTTAAAGCGTCAAATACTGAAGCGAGCAGGCAACACAAAGCAAAAGACAGAGATAAACACAGCTCCCTTCCCAGAAGGATGTGTTCACGTTTCCCATGGTTTACCTCAGAGAGTTGGGCCACCTTAACCGCAGCCATAAGGTTTTCAAATTCTTTCAAGATATTATCCTATGTTGAGGTAATAAACAGAGAGAAATCACAAAGACATTAAATCAAAACATCTACATCCAAAAAGGATGCTGGTAGCCAGAGCAAGGCATGCTCTGGGGTGAACACAAATGAACAGTAACATTTTCCATATGCAGAGAGTATGGACAATCAGTGACGGCTCACTCCTCCCAAGGTTGGGATGCCAATGCTGCATACCTCACCCACCACCTCTCCCCATGCCAGCAACACTGTTAGTGCCATACCTGGAAGGAGAGTTTGTGCCGCAGGACAGCATTCTCAAAGTGGCACTGCTCCAGCTCCTTCTGTAAAACGATCTTCTCCTGAATGAGCCGGTGTACTTTGACTTTCTCTGCATTGAGGGCCAGGGCCAGTGCTTTATTGTTATGTTTTAGGGATAGTTTAATAGTGGAGGAGTTATCTGTAAGTGATAGAGAAGTACTGAACAGAATCAGCATCCAAGGTCTCATCCATGCCTCTTTCCAGAATAGCCTCCCCTGGGATCACATCTCTACAACTCAATAACCTCTACACAAAGTCAGCAGTACAATTCCTTCCACCAATAGAAGTCCCCAGAGAACAGCAGGAAAAATGTTCCTGCAACACTTCAGACACCCTCTCAATCTTCAGTGGGTCACACTCAGCAAGCTACTGCTTCACTTCTTAATGAACAATGGCATGTTCGGATGCTGAGTTTAGAAGATATGTTTCTGACTTTGAACAAGTCGCCTATAGCTCCAAGTCCTCATCTCTATCCAAAAGGAGGGAGAAAAACCTACTGTCCTTTGTAGTAGCCCTCGAGCACATTTAGATCCATGTTTCCCCATTTCAAAACAAATAAATAAAAGTAACAGAAATATCTAACTTTTTCGAGGTAGTCAATTATCTCATGCACTACTGTTGCATTATTTCCCCCGTAAGAACAAATCACAGATAGGCTACCTTCTGCACAGGATTGCATATACACTAGAATAACTCACACACCTCTTATTTTTGTTGTTTGGATGCTGAGAACTCAGTTACCCAGACACAGCCATCTAATGCCACCTGTGATGCCCTCAGCTGCTGCTCCAAAGGTTCTGTGTTAAACCCGCCAGTCACAGATACCCCAAACACCTTTGGTCACCTCAAGTGGTAGTTGGCACACATTTGCAGGGTACTGAATTCTCTAGAAACCCACAGAGAAGCAGCTGTTAAATATAAGCTCTGGGTTAGAGACAGCCACCCACCACCAGCCGCAGCCAAAGGCGGTGATACGCCAATGTAGCTGCCAGCCTCTGCAAGTGCTGTAAGGTACAATATACACTCACTAATAATTTTCATTTTGATTTTTGATGCGAGCGAGGCATTCAGCTTTGCAGTCCTCAGGGCACCATTCTTCTTCTCCCGCATCCGCTCTCTTACATCGCTCAGGCTGAAGGAGGATGTTTCCAAACCCTCCCGAGACGCCATAGCTGGAGAGAGCGACACCGAGCAGGGTCAGCCACCCGCCTTCCGCCCTTCAGCGAGCACTCGTCGGCTAAGGCTTACGCTCTCCGCGAGAAGCGCACCCGCGGCCTCGCCCCCCGCCCCGCGGCGGAAGGAGGCCGCAGACACACGGCACCTCGCCCCGAGCTGCTCCCGGGCACGGCGGCCGCCCTGGGCCGTTACAGCCCCTCCACCGCCTCCCTCACGCCAGCGGCCCCTCAGCCCCCGCGGGAAGCGGGGCAGGCGGACCCTCCGCCTCGCCT
Organism: Arenaria interpres; assembly: GCA_013399435.1. NCBI lineage: Eukaryota > Metazoa > Chordata > Aves > Charadriiformes > Scolopacidae > Arenaria > Arenaria interpres. The sequence continues at coordinate 41,598 of VXAK01023883.1, read as the reverse complement.
ACATGCGGGGCGGCGAGCCCCGCGGGGCGGTGGGCCCTCGCCGCGGCCGGGGAAGGAGGGTAAGCGAGAAAGGGTGCCCTACTTGCCAGAAGATTTTTGAATGTAACCGGGACGGCGGGCAGCCCGCCCCTTGCCCCTCCCCGCGGGATGGCGGTGAGGGGAGGAGCTCTTCCCTTTCGCCCGCTGTTCCGCCGGGGAAAGGAGGGGGCAAGGCGAAGAGCAGATGAAATCGCCGCCCGTTGTCGCGGAGCGGGGATGTTACTTCCCCCGTCCCTCTGGGCGCGCCTGCGTGCGCGGACAGCCCGCGGCACCCGCGTCAGGCCGCGCCGCCATCTTGGGCCGAGCTGCCGCCGCTGCTGCTGAGGGGGAGCTCTCCGCCCTGACCGGGAAGGGGGGCCCCGAAATTACTTTTTTGTCAGAGTTAGGTTGGTGGTTGGACTAGATGATCTTTAAGGTCCCTTCCAACCTGGACGATTCTATGATTCTAGATGCCGCCTTCTCAACCCCACGGACCCGCCGCCCCCGCCCTGGCTGGAAGCGCCTGACTTTGAGGCCGTGTTCGTGAGGCGCCAGCGCGGGCCCCCGGCGGTGCTGCCGCCATCTGGCCCCGGGCACGCAGGGTTAAAACGCTCCTGAAAGGCCTCAGCAAAGCCCGAGGGTTGTTCTGAGGGACAAATCTCACCCAAAAGTTAGAGTTTGTTTGTCCACAGAATTCAGCACCCGCTTCCAGCTTTCACTTGCGAAAAGGTGACATTTTACAGTCTATTAAAAGGATTTTTTTCCTTTGGTAATTTACACTCCAGTCCAAGTTAATGCATTGCTTTCCGGACACCTTTGAATTTGTCCTCAAGAAGTTGACACTGCATGGCCAGGTGTGATGGTCTTAAAACATTTTAAGGACGCGGCTTTAGCAGGGGAGTTGGACTAGATGATCTCTAGAGGTCCCTTCCAACTGACAATTCCGTGATTCCGTGACATGTAAGGAAAAAGCACGCAAATAGTCTGCAGAACCTCAATTTACAGCGGAGGCGTGAAGGGGTTTTGTGATACAAACAAGGCTGGCAAAAATACTACCAGCTGCCACGTTTGTGAATGGTAGCCCTTTGCAAGAGTCCTAAATCCTACTCCTGTTTCTGTTTTACGTGGTATTTGTTAATATGTTAGCTGGTGAGCATTAAATCATGAATTAGTAAATAAATTTATTCCTTCCAGTTTAATTAAGTAGCATATTGACAAAATATCCTCCATACCAGCCCTGAAAATCAGACCTGCAGTAGGTAACAGTGTAGACAGACACACACACCTCCTTGTTGCTTTATTTCTTGGCCTGGGGAACTTGTAACTGGCATTAAATATACTATGGTATGAGGAAAAGACCTAAGTATCCTCTGATATGTTATCTGTGAGTGACAAATTCAAGAGTTTGAGAGGCCCAAACTTGCTCTTACTAAGTTTACTAAGTTACTTTACTTATTAAGCACACTGGTTAGCAAATTAACTTAACAGTGGACACCTTAAAACCTTTTCCCACGCAGCCCTATTTAAACAGTGGTGATATTGCAATGTCAATTACTCAGGTTTCAAAAACTGATTTGACAAGCGTGTGGAAGTAAAAAACAAGCAAAGGCTCTTAACTTCCAAAGCAACACTTTTTCCTCACGAAGGTCCTGAGCTGCAGATTAGTGGAGAATGGGGAAATACACTGAGAAAGTTTGATGCCTAGTGGTGCAGCTCTTCCTCAGGCATCCTCTAGTGGCTTCTATGTTTTTTTCCCCAGAAAGAGCACAAACACAGTGCTGCCCCTCTCCCTGCCTTGCAATGGCACAGAGGCATTTCTTGCTTTTGGGAAAATATCAGGGAAAAACCTCAGGGTTAGGGACCAGCCTCATTTCCGGAAAGTTCCTTTGTTCATCAGGATGTCACAGTTGTCATGTAATAGAAGAGGTGTTGGGTAAGCTGGACTTTGGGGCAGCCCTGGCATGTCGGTGTTCACTTTGTGAAGGTCACTTTTCACACTCACCGGGCCATACCAGCAGATAAGCCCTGGGTAGGTGTAACTGGAGGAGGGGCTGGCATAGATCCATATTTCTCAAAGCAGAGCAAACAAGCAGCAGCTCTACTGGAGAATCAGGGTTGCCATAAAGCCTGCCAAGCGTATGCCCTCAAAAATCAATCCAACTTGATTAGAAGCCCTGCAGCGGGAATAAAAGAGGGGGAGTGCTTGGTGCTCCTTTTGCCATAGAATTAATGAGAATGGCCACAAGCATCTATGCTGCTAGAGGGGACCATTCCCAAACTCAAACCAATGAAAGCAGAGGCGATCACATCATTCACAAAGGCGGCTCCCTGGTCAGGCAAAAAGACATCTTCCAGCCTAACTGCAGAATCAGACCATTTGCTGTCAAACAGCAAATGTAAAGAAAAATCAAGGCTGGTCAAACAAAGGGAGGGCAGAATCAATACCATGAAGACCAAAACCATGTAGAGTTTATGCATTATTAGCAGCACAAAATAATACTAGGAGTTCATGTGAAAGCTGTTTCAGATATCAAAGGAAGGGGATATGGACTGGATTTTATACATTCACTTCAAAGAATACTGTTTCTGAAAGCTGAACCTCTCTCCTTACCTGTCTTCACAGAACAGCATTCCTGTTGAAAAGATCTTTGAGATTTACAGCATGAGGCCCTCAGGAACACAGTGTCAGAGTTCTGCAAATGTGAGTGATTTGTTGGTTTTTCAGTATCTGTAATAGGGGTCTGAGTGAAGATCTCTTTTACCTGTAATGGCCTGTTCCAGCTTGTAGTGCATTGGGCTGGCATTCTGGGAATGTGATCCACAGGTGGATTATTTCTCTTCTTGCTCAGAATAAACACTGTTGAACTATTCCCTTCTCACATCTGCTATTACAGCTTAGAGCTTTGTGGATGGCCTTTCAGCATCATGACAAGGTATACAACCTCCATGTGTAGTTGTAGTTATCCATGAGGTACTTCAGTCCTGCTGCTAGTCTTGAGAGTATGTGTCAAAGCTGCAGTGCAGCACATTTCTTAATTGCTTGCAGATCTTAGGGGGTGTGTGTGTGTGAGGGGAGGTGGTGTGGTGTCTGTTATAGATGGTTTATTCCAGCTCTCCCACACTAATAAAGGAAGGAACTTCATTCTATGGAAAGCAGCCACTACTGTTAGACCAGCAGTGGTTGAGGATATGCAGATGATAGCTGGCAATATCCTACAATAAACTGTCATATATCTCCTTGTTACAGCATAATATAAGCATTCAGGCAGCATTCAAGACCACAGGCTAGGTACGACAGTGTGAATTTTATCTGAAGTTGGTGTTTCTCTTTGGGATTGTCATCTGGCTGCCAAAGATGTACTTGCTCTGTACTCTGCCCAGTCCTCTGTCCCAGTCCACTCAGGTTTTAAACCAGAAATTATCATGGGACAATATCTAATCTTTGCTAGCTCCTGGCATCTAGTGCTACCTTGCACTGCTTGGCTTCACCAAGGAGCCAGAGTTGCTTTGCTGAGCAGTTGTTGTGCATCCTGATTTGGGATCCTGCCAACTACACCAATCTGTCATGAATGGGTGATTTAGCTCAATTACAGATGTTAACAAAAGAGGTTTTAATTTGATGTTGTAAAAGTGTGGCCTAACAGTTCGATGGCAAGGTTCATTCTATTACTGTATGTCACAATCGTTTGAACAATGATTCAGAACTATCCAGACATAAATCAAAGTTACCATACTACAAGGTTATGTGTGATACTGGTCACTTACCAAATATCTGCGGTTGGTAAAAGCTCTCTCTGCCTTGAGGAGCAACCTTGAGAGGCATCCCAGCTCAAGGGGAGATCACCACCATGCAGCCATGCTGCCTAGCAGGGAGAGCTCAAAGAAGGCTCACTTAGGCTATAATATTTATGGAATAAAGTAGTTGTCTCTTAGTCAAGTTACATGTGATGAAAAAGGCATGCATGAGACTCCTTGTACCTTCAACATTCTTTGTTCTTTGATAAACAAGCTGTGGAAAAACCGCCTGCTATTCTCATGTTAATCGCATGATTGGTGTTCCAAGCTCATATGCTCAATGCATTACTGTGTCACTCTGCTCCTTTGTGGGTTTTAAAAGAACACATTGAAACTAGAGGAGTTCTTGCCCTGGCTATGGCTAAGGCCGTTAACTCCTTTGGAGCCTGAACCAAACTACTGCTAGTTTGGTTAAAGGGTCAAATCAGTAGTATACCCTGTAGGCAGTTGTATAAACAAGTAAAACTCTCCACGTACAGCCTACCTCTTTGCTACAGTTTTTCTGTCCTCCTCTTTTATATGGGCTCTGCAGATCCTTCATGGTCTCCTTGACTCATTCCCTTGTAAACTGATAAACCTTCCAGCTAAGAAAGTGTGCTGTAGGTCTGAGGATAAAGCATTCCTCAGAGGAACCAAAGATGTGAAATTTGGCTAGACACCTTAACCCTGCAAGACAGAGACTTCTTTCTGTTCTTCCATGGGTTTTTTTGGTAAGCTATTGTGTGCTGCTTAGCAGAGTGTACCAACACAGGAGGCCTTAATCTGGGGTCATATTTAGGCAGGTTCATACAATCGGTGCTATGTTTACAGAAGCCAGCTCTCAGAAGGGTACTCTGACTCTTGCATAGGCATTATATGACACTTGTTCAAGGAGATTCAGCATCTACATCCTAGGAATCCCTCCTGGATCCCAGCAAAAAGATCAGAGATGGCACCCGCCAGAGAGCCTTCAATTATCCCTTTTTTTCAGTGTGAAAAAGAGGAGAATAAGAAAGCAGTGCTAAGTCAATTTTTACTTGCAGGACTTCCATAGGCAGTCCTACGGAAGGTGGACACACAGATTAAACAGAACAAAGCAGCAACTCTGTGACTGCAAGGTCATCTGTGTTACCTGTGCACCTGCAGGGAAGATATGCTCTAGAGTCTGGAAATACCTCTGTGTCAAATCACACAATAGTAACAGAAAACTTGGACAAGGTTTTACAATTCAATTATTGTAGAGATCAGAGGTAACATTACCCTGATTTGCAGATTAGATTAGACTGATTTTGGGCAAATCACTTAATCTCTCTCCTAGTCAATCTGTGGCACAGTGTGTCATTATTTGCAGTTACAAATCCTCCGGAGAGAAGGAGGCTATGTTTGTCTTGGGCACAGGGCTCTGACAAGATGATGTGCTGTCAGCCCATACACCAGAGTTGTTTGAGGCTATTCAGCTCTCAAGACAGGCAGCAGAGTGTGTGCCTGCTGCTTCCCTTCGCCTGAGATTTCTAAGAGTGTATTTTACATACGCAAAGAAATCCAGTACTGTTTAAGACCTTCAGACAAGTCACATCCCCACTCTTTGGGAATAAAACCTCCATGTGGAATGATCCGTCACGTCTCAGGGAGTTTGTAAGACCTGAGCAGTTTTAAACATCAGGATAACTTCTGCATACCCAGTTCAAATACCTTTCTATTTATATGGGGCATAAATGGCAGGATTTACTGCTGTCATGCAAGCTCACACATTGGTGCTGTGTTAGGTGTAAATGACAGAGTTTAGGCAGCAAATGCTGCAGTGGTGACTTATATGGGAGGAGACCATCAACTGCCCTGTTCCAGTCAACTCAGAAACCCACGTAAGCAGCCAGACATCAGCCCAGACTTCAGCCAGAGGAACACATGGCACCTCAACTCAAATATATTTAAGAAAGAGCAAAGGGAGAGAGGGAAGGAGACATGAGGACACATGTAAGCAGATGTGTGGGGTGACAATTAAGAGAGACATGCTTTTGGAAGGCTATCCGTTCCATGCCATGGCCTGCTGAGGCAAAAGTGCAGAGGAAAAGTAAGAAGTACAGAAAAATGCAGACAGAAACCATTTGCCCACAAGCCAAACCTCCTTTGCTGCCCATCACCTCACAGAAGGAATCGGGACAGACTGAAGGTAACCATGAAAAAACAAGGGAAGTTGAGACTAGGTGGAGGAGGAGATGTGCTTACTATTTTTAACATCTGGAGTTTGACCTCTTGATGCTTCCCTCATTGCACCACCCCTGGGATCAGAAATCTATAGCAGGATAAGGCCTACTTTTAAAATCCCTGCTCTGTCTTTTTAGTCTAAAAAGTCTCCCGTTGCATGCTAGAATATTTGAATGATGTGCTCCTGGGTTTAGAGGTTTATGAAGGCTTTTTACTGGTGTGCCTCTTTCTGGCTTAAATGCCTGGCTGACCACTGATTTCATGGTTCCTTTCTTGCCTGCAAACTGGTGTGGCACTTTGCCAAAACAAGCAAAGTGGTAGCACAGAGAAAGCACAGACATATAAAACTTCTTTGTCTTCAGTTCCTGACCTTCAGGGAGATGGCTTTGTTCTTCAAAGGGATAAAGTGGCCTGTTTGGCTCTGATGTGCTGTTCCTCTGTTTGTACCTCTGCTGGAAATTGTCCCCAGGCTACCAGAAAAAGAAACTCTGTATTTGGTCCATGCAAAACTGCATACAGCAGACAAATATAACTCAACAACCAGATGGATACCGAAAAAAAAATAATAAAATACTTCAGTAGGCAAAAAGGAGATACTCCAGCATTACTGGTCAGATCTCATCTTGGCCCTGCACCACCAGTTAAAACTCTGCAATCCTATCCTGACACTAACACCTACACTTAAGCCCCAGCCTAAAAGTGGTATCCCATTCCCAACATACTTAAAATGTTTTCAGCATTTCTAGCATCACACACCTTACAGAATCTACCCCAAAATTTGTGATGTCTTCTGCCCTTTAGGGCTGAGAGAGTCCACCAACAATGAGGTACCAGTTTAGTGGTACCAGTGTCGCCTACCTTTGGCCGTAGCAATGGTAAGCTATTGGCTCCTTCTCCCACCAGCCTACTGTCTAGACTGGTGTGCTATGAGCAATAAAGTAGAAGGAATCTCCCGCTACATAAAGACATAATGCATTTGGGTCCTTTTAAAATTATCTGTGCCTTTTAAAAAATTACATTTTAAACTCAAGTCATTTGCCCCTTTTGCTTTTGCCCCATTAGTAATAGTAAACTAGCTCCAGCCTTCTCTCTTCAAACACAGCAAAAAGTTGAACTATTCGCCTCTACCTTGCAGTGTACCAGGGAGAAGCAAGAAAAGGGCAGTGCAACTACTCACAATCACACCAACTGTAATCTAGCTCCTGAGCCTTGGCATAGTGCTTTACAGAGGAGCATTCCCACCAGGGTGCTGTAATTACCACGAATGAGGAGTGGGGAAGGAGGCTATACAGGTCCAAGGAGATACAGCCTGCTTCACAAGGGCCTTGCCTGTGTTCAGAGCAAGTTTTTCTAGCAGCATATCCTTAGTCATATAAGCGTAATTGCCCTTTAAAAAATAGAGGAGGTATTATAATCTTTAATTCATTACTTAAATCACAAAAAAGCATTCTGTACAGCCCAGCTATTTAACAAAACAGCATTTGTGCTGGAATATGTAGATATTTTTTTTTTCAGTAACACAGACTTTATTGATATTTCCCAAGCAACCATTAAAAGTTGCTGTGGAATTGTAATCAAAAGATAGTAGATGATTCACATGAAATTCACTGTCTTTCTGGTGCACTTTTTTTTTTCCTCAGTCATGCTTACCATAACATTAATAACGGACTGCCACCCGGTGTCCAGAAAGAGCTAGAGCTACACCTCTGCTCACATGCATCAGAACAGCCTCGGCTGTAACCTCTCTTAGTTGAATTTTCCCACGTCAAGAAATAGAAATCCCACTAGGTGCCACGTAGGGGCATTCCACAACATGTAGGTTTGCAGGAGTGATCTTCCCTTCTACTTCTGGAATAAGTGGGTGGATCAACTCTCCCTCCTTTTGCTATGAACATTACACTCTATATTTTTATATATTTTTACTGTCACACTCCTTATGGGCAGGAATCCTTTTCTCTAGGAATTTCCAACACAGGATATTTTTAGAAATACACTGCAGAGGAATGTAAAGAAGTTTTCCAGCTACTCATGGTGTTTCCCGTGGTGGTTTTGGTTTGGGGTTTTTGTTGGGTGGTGGGGAGCACATGCAGTGGTTTTTTTAGCTTTGGTTTATATTCTAATGTTATGCAAGCAGAGACAAAGAACAGAAACAGTCTTTCTGTTCATCTCCTGTTACTGTGCGCTTGCCTGGATCCTGTCTCTAGCGGACTCAGGGGTACTTCCTTGATGGTCATCAGGTAGCAAAGTTACAAAATTTTCTGAAGAGGAAGATAAGCCATTGTTATCAGGATCTCCAGTTTCTATTTCAGCCAACAACACTGCTTAATTTTAATCATGGGTTTAAGATCATTCCCAGTCTCTGATAAAGAAATAGAAATGCTTTACTGAATTTGGAAACTAAGGGTAATTTATGTTGCAAAGCCCTTATTAGTTTAAGAGGCTAAATCTACTGTTTTAATTAACAGTACCTCTTGGAGCACAGCTTATACCTCCTTAAAAGTCCTAGACTCAAAGAGCTGGAATCCAACCCATCTCAAAATTTAATTTCTGTGGATCTCAGGTTTGCTTATCTTCCCTGCTCCCATTTCCCACCAAAGTAAAATGGTGGAGATACCTGTTATCCCCCATCACTTTGAAGACTTGGCTTAGATCTCCTTGAAAAGCAAGCATTAGCTTTACCAAGATATATAGATACTTAGGGAGCCTAAATCACATCCTAGTGGGATTTAGGATCCAGAAGATTTCTAATTCATGAGAAGGGACATCCTAGCCAGAGATGGATGTAATAGTTGCTATTCTGACTGCCTGATGCTTCTCAGAGGTTCCTGTCCCCTTGTTCAGACATTTCAGGAGCTGCCACATGAACAGCTGAGCAGCCACAGGCTGCCTGCCAGGATACTATGGCAGATTATAATCCCTAGGCTGCACCTGTACATACAGGGTGTGTGAGCTGGTGCAGGCAGGATGCAGGAACAACCACAAAACCAGGGATGAAAAGCAAAGAACAAATTTAATCTCACTACCTCATGGATCATGGAATCTCTGAAGCAGCACCCAGGCAGAGGCATGCAAGCAGGGGACACAAGCACCACGGAGCAAGAGAGAGTTCTTAGTAGCAAGAGAGCCCTTGTTAGCAAGGGAGTGAGAGAGAGCTCACACTTGCTGTTCTGGACTGTATTTCAAGGATTCAGACAGGCATAGTTTTTTGCTGTGCTTTGATCTCTTCAACAGCAGGGCAGGAATCTCATGCATGTTCGATAAGGTGCGCCTGAGTCCGTCTCAGGCCTGCGTTATCTAAGTGCAGATGTTCTACTTCTTGAGCACACAAAACTAAACAACAATTAGTGTGATATATGTGTTTTCCACCACCCCACATGTAAGTTACTTGAGCGTGTATACATGCTGTATTCCGTTCCTGTATTCTGTTACTTTCCCACACAGGGCTATAAAATGCAGCAGTTCAGCTACTGTGTGGACAACTGAAATGTCTAGGCAGCAGGGATGGGCACTTCAAGAAACTGGGTGGTTCAAGCAGCCAGCACAAAAATTGCCAGCAAAGTTGTGCTCATTTATCCATCAGGTCCTCTGAAACAGTTACCTTACTTTCCACTGACCACAAAAGAGTATGCCCATTTGGCTTGGCATACAGTCTCTGCCGACATATTCATCTATGAATTGTCCTTTCAGGATGACTGAATTCAACCTTTCAAGCTCTCCCTGCATTCATTTGCCATGCTGACTGCCCCTGGAGCTGCAGAGTATGCCTGAAATCAAAGTGAGCACATTTCACCCCAGCTCCCACCACAAGGCCAAGGCAGGGGGACATGGGGCAGCAGCACCTGGCCCAGCAGAGCCACCAAGTTACAGCCAGCTGAGCTCCAACAGCTGCACATGGAAAGGATAGTGTAAACCTTGGTCTGTGCCTGTTCTCTTGCAGGGGAGGAGGTACAGGTGTTTTCTGATTGTAGCCTCGAAATAGTGTCTAGCACCGGCTCCTGAAGTTCATGACTTGTTCACTCTCCCGGGTGGTGAGACACTGGAACAGGTTGCCCAGGGAGGTTGTGGATGCCCCATCCCTGGAGGTGTTCAAGGCCAGGCTGGATGGGGCTTTGGGCAACCTGGTCTAGTGGGGTTGGAACTAGATGATCTTTAAGGTCCCTTCCAACCCAAACCATTCTATGATTCTATGACAATTGCAAAAGGAGCATGTTGAGGTAAACAATAAGATTACACATTTCTTGTAGAATTGGCCTTTATATCTGACAATCACTTGTTTGTTGTTAAGCTAGGGCTACTACTAGGACTTTTGCAAAGGTCAGTTATGCTACTGGCTAGTGAAAGAGCAACCCTTCTTCTCTGCTTCTTCTCCAAGTGCAGCAAAAATGAGAGTAACTTCAAGAGCACTAGAGAATTTGAAGCTGGGACCCTTTACCTACTTGTATTGTAACTGATCCTATGCAGTAGGTCTGTAAACTAGCCCGGTGGCACCCTGTAAGCCCAAGATGATGTAAGGCTCTTTCTTCCTCCCAAGGCATCATGTATCATTGTACAGCAGCAGCATATCAAAAGACCAACCCTCGTTCAGCAAGGAGAGATAAAAAGGACAGCAAGTGACTGGATTAACTGACCAGAGGAAAGCAACAGGTTGACAAAGTAGATCTGAAGAGTTCACACAACACAGTAAAACTGTTTTTGCAACACTACTACTGAATGTCACAGCTAGAGCGGCACTTCAGGCCACTCAGATCTCACAAAGGCTCTCGTTCGCTCTTCTCAGCACTCTTTTAGCATGAGATTTTACATAGTAGCACTAATATATAATATAGTGTCAATCCTAAATTGAACTGTCACACCAACTGTATCATACCTTGGCAGGAGGTGTCACTCATGAGCTAAAAAATTAACAAAAACCTGACTCCATAAAGAAGCCAGTAATATCAGATTAGTCTAGCACGTAGAGGAATTAGGCTCTGCCTTACTATTTGTCCATGATTTGCTAAAGCCTATTGTTTACTGGAGCTCCACTGAGCAGGAGAGCTAAGAAAACATTCCAGCAGTAGGGCTAGATTTGACCAAGGGGCTCCCCCAGAGCCTTGAGTTCAATGTGCATCACATGTCACACAGCAGGAGGGAAGCTGATCTGCCATGCGGTCCCTGTCTCTCCTGATGGATTCAGCCCTGCATGCTGTGCTTGTGCTTATTAACATTTGCATCCCACAGGGAGCTACAGAAGCAAAACAAGGAATCTCTCCAGAGAAGCCTGGAAGAGATTCAAAAGCAAGGAAGCAAAGACATAACAAAGACCCAGACTTCGTGTACCTCCCTTAGCTGCGGGTGAGCTAAATGATATTTTCTACCTTAGCTTTGGTAATACATTTGCAACTTGAGTTATGGGGGTTTCTTGTTTTTAAATCTTGGCAGTCATTCCTTCCTTCCCACCCCTCATATCTTGTATCCGAGACTGACATTCCCTCCTCTTCCCTTAGCCACCTCTCTCCTGCTTCCCTGCCAGTGTGTTGGGAGCTTACATTTTCCCAGTGCATCCGCAGTGCTTATCCACCCACCATGCTACTTTTACAGAGCCGAAGAGGATGCAGCACTTCGGAGGCAGGGAGTACACACTTCCCTTGTCCACAGTGCTGTGCAACTCCCACACAGGATCCAGAGTGGGGCAGGAGTGAGCTTCCCTGCATGTGACATGAGGATTGTGCCTCTTGGGATGATCCCATTTTCTTCAGCTCTTCTCTTTAACCATCCTGCTTTCTAATTTCTTTAAAGGACTTTTTCTTAAAGGACTCAGCTAAAGAAAATGCAATGCCAGTGTAGAACTGCAGCCTAACCGTCTTCTAGTCCCCATTTGTAGGTCTCTAAAGGTTTTCCTCTGTTATGTCCATGCTGTGCTGTCCAAGAACACTCCCCATTTCCTAGATGCAGTCCTCATCTTTGCACTAACTCTACCTTGGGATAAGAGTTGGGTGCACATGGTTCTCTACCACATCCCTCTCTTCTCTCTCCGGAAGCCCAGACACACAGTATGGGCTCTTTCTACTTAATTCCATAGAAGTTTCAGTGCTGAATGGGGTAGTAGAAGTGTTCACTGCCAAGAGGTGTGTTTAACACTAGCTGCAGGGCAGAAAGCTCTATTTGAGCTCTTTACATATAAAAATGATAGAAATTAAGATTCTCAGCTACTTCTACCCAGAGCATAGACGTCCATCCGAAGTACGGTCACATATTGTACAGCTGCGTTAACCCATGCCTTGGAGATGGACCTGTACTCTAATGCAAAATATCTGCTTAAGGAAAAACCAACAAACACTTGTGAAGCAAAACTGGTTTTCTTCTTCTGCCTGCTGATTCTCAATCACTGAGCCTATTTATGGAGATGCCAAAAGACAGCACTACACAAGAAAGCCTGGAATGGTTAAACTTAATCAGGGATTCAAAGGGTCTTTTAGAAGTCCTCATGGACTCAAAGCTTGCTTTCAACTCACCAGGTTCACAGCCTTTTTCTTTTTTTTTTTAACGTATCAGAAATTTCCTGTTGAAATCAGTCTAAAATAAAATGTAGTTGCTGTAAACACCTGTCCTTTCAATTCTGAGCTGTCCATGGGGAAAAGCCTAACCACAGCTTGGTACATTCAGAAATTACAGATTAACTGTTGAGTCTTTGTGCTGATATTAATGGAGCTTCTTGGCCATACCATGCATCTCCCACTTCCCTTTCAAGCCTTGTGAGCCAAAATTCAAGGCCTAAGGGAGTCACATGAGAAGGCTAGAGGGGACTTAAGATCAACATCGCTCTCCCTTACACAGGAACTCTGTAGCCATTAATTTCTGCAGCATCAGCTCTTTTGGCCTGGTTAGTTCACTCTGCGGAAAGCAGGATGCTGGAACGCACTATCCAATCCCATTTAGCAGTTCCTAGCTCTCCTCCATGGCCTGTGTTCACTGCTGGAACACACCTACCCTGTCACATTCAGCACAGGCTCCTTCCTGGAGCTCAGAGCATCCATCAGCTTCTAAACAGAGGCTTCTGTTCTTGCAAACAAATTCAGTAGAGTATTAGGCAGCAGCCAGTGTCAGGACCTGAGCAAATCTCATTCCAACTCAAACACCATTAGTCTGACCCCTTGAAATGACAAGAGGGGAGGAGGGGATATTGCTGCACATGAGTAGGAGAACAATGGCAAGGGGGTGGTTAAGGTTAAACACCTAGAGAGAGAGATTAACATCTCATGACTGATTTTTGTTCACTGACCTGCAATAAAATAAACAGTAAGACTTTTACAAATAGGTGATTAGCCATGTTATTCCAGTGTTATCTTTGCTATTAAAGTACTGCCATGGTCTTCACTTCTCATTGGCTAATGCTTCCTGGGTTTTATAGATTAGGCTGGTGGAGTTAAGGCGAGTAAGCAACAGAAATCTTGCTATGCTAATAAGAATAAATCCAGTGTTTGATTTTCAGAGTGAAAGTACCTGCCCCTTCGCTACTCTCTCCCCTGTTGGTTGGCTGGTGTCTGATGGTCTGCACACAAGAATCAAGCCCAGCAGATTTGGTGGTTTGCGGTTCACATGTTCACATTTTCAGACAGGCAAAATCAGGGAGCTGAAAGGTGCTTGTAGATGTGTGTACACTGGGACTGGTGAATGATAGCCTTCTGCCACCTTGGCTGAAATTTCCTCATTTCCTGAGCTATATTGTCTCCTGAATAAAGAAAAAGCTTTTGATGTGACCAGACCAATTAGCCAGAACAACTTCAAACTCTTTTCTCAGGTGCACAAAAAGCAATGGACATAGTTCAGAGCTCAGATGAGAAGCAGAGACACACATTTGTCCTACAGGACCCAGAAGAGACCTCTGATCATATGTGCACACTTAGTGCCAGTTGTCACATGCATACAGTTGGTGCCTACCACTGCACTTCAGTACCATCCACAGTGGGAAATGTGAGAGACCGTTCTGGGTCTGTTCTTTCTAAGTACCTGAAATCATGGTAGGGAGGCCTTGTGCAGCAAGTGGGGAACTGAACAGGGCGTCATCCATTTTCCCTTTGGCAATTTAAGAGCTGCCCGTTGTACCCCAGAGACTGACTCCAGTAGCAGAACTCATGGTGGCAACTTGGTGCTGCAGTTCACATCCTAGTTTACGACACTGAAACCAGATGGTCTCAGCTAACTCTCTTGGCTGTGAATAACACAGCAGCTGAGGCACATACTGCCTGCAAGACCAGAGGTACTAACTTCTTAAATTGCCCCACACAAGCTTGTGAGTCAGAGTCTTTAGATCATAGCCAGAGTTACTAGAGCACTGCCCATGCAAACAAGCGCCAATTTCCCCCTCATTTCTGCTACAGTAATCCTGACTTCAGACATGTCACTGCCTTTAGCTATTCCTGAAAATTCTCACTCATTTTGGTGAAGAACCTTTTCCTAGTCAAATGTTAGGTGGAAACATTTAGCATCCATCTTGGAATGGCAAAATGCTCATTTTGTGCAAGAGAATATCTGTAGAACAAAAATATAACCAATCTGTTCTGAAAAGAATTGATTAAGTGCATAGGACTATATGTCTTCAAGAGGCAGCCAACAGCAAGAGCAAATACCAGAGTCAAAAAATGAGAAATTTGGTTTTACTCGATCTCTCTAAAACAATCTTAGGATCAATCAGAGAATAGTTTTGGTTAGAAGGGACCTTTAAAGGTCATTTAGTCCAACCCCCATGCAATAACCAGGGACATCTTCTAGATCAGGTTGCTCAAAGTCCCATCCAACCTGACCTTGAACATTTCCAGGGATGGCGCATCTACCACTTCTCTGGGCAACCTGTTCCAGTGTTTCACCACCCTCATTGTAAAAGATTTCTTCCTTATGTCTAGTCTAAATCTACCCTCTTTTACCTTAAAACTATTACCCCTTGTCCTGTGGCTACAGGCCCTACAAAATCGCTGACCTCATCTTTCTTATAAAGCGCTCTTTAAGTACTGAAAGGCTGCTCTAAGGTCTCCTTGAAGCTTTCTCTTCACCAGGCTCAACAACTCCAACTCTCTCAGCCTGTACTCCTAGGAGAGGTGTTCTGTCCCTCTGATCATTTTTGTGTCCCTCTTCTGGACCCACTGCAACAGGTCCATGTCTTTTCTGTGCTGAAGGCTCCAGAGCTGGACGCAGTACTCCAGATGGGGTCTCACCAGAGCAGAGTAAAGGGGCAGAATCACCTCCCTTGACCTGCTGGCCACAATTCTTTTGATGCAGCCCGGGATACAGTTGGCTTTATGAGCTGCAAGTGCACACTGCTGGCTAATGTCAAGCTTTTTAACCAACAGTACACCCCAAGTCCTTCTTGGCAGGGCTGCTCTCAATCCCTTCATCCTGTGTTGATACCAGGGGTTGCCCCAACCCAGGTGCAGGACACTGCACTTGGTCTTGTTGAACCTCATGATGTTCACACTGGCCCACTTCCGAAGCTTGTCCAGGTCCCTCTGGATGGCATCTTGTCCCTCAGGCTTGTCAACCACAGCACTCTAGCTTGGTGTAATCTGCAAACTTACTGAGGGTGCACTCGATCCCACTGTCTATCTCGTTGACGAAGATATTAAACAGTACTAGTCCCAGTACAGACCCCTGAGGGACACACTTGTCACCAATCTCTGTCTGGATATTGAGCCATTGACCACTACCCTCTGGATGTGACCATCCAACCAGAGGGATGTTGTGGGGGACCATGTCAAGGGCCTTACAGAATTTCAGACAGACAACATCCGTAGCTCTTCCCTTGTCCACTGATGTAGTCACTCCATCATAGAAGGCCACTGGGTTGGTGAGGCAGGACCTGCCCTTGATGAAGCCATGCTGGCTGTCTTGAATCACCTCCAATGTAAATGCTGGCTCCACAAGGGGAGTCATTGAGCATCTCTGGTGCTTTTTCTGTATCTAAGAATCTTCTGTATCTAAGAGGTGCTCAAAACAGGCCAGATTTCATGGCCTTTCATGGGGACTTGCATTAACATCCATTGTTCAAAGAACTCATGTGCAATCCACACAGCAATAACTCTTTCTCTACATCATTCATGATCCCAAAGATCTGCCCACCAGTTTTCCATATGGTTGGACTCGATCTTAAGGGTCTTTTCCAACCTAAATGATTCTATGGTTCTGTACACAAGGGATTACACTTTGAAATAGAGCCAGATGTGACATTAAAGCACTGTGATAACTTCGCACTAACTTTCTGTATGAAGTATTTCTTGCATGCTCGCACTGCCTATTGCCAGTTCTGTTGAGTCCAGGTCAGCAACCCAGCAGACAAAAATCAAGCCCTGAACAGTGTACTTATAGTAATAGCTACAATACATCACATCAAGAACAACGATCAAGCAAACATCATGACAAGGTGATCAAACAGTTTGAAGGCAGGTGATCTGAGGTAGCCAGAAAGCTTGGAAGGATAGGGCTGAATATACTAAAAAGGACAGGAGGGTATCTAACCTTTCCAAATATAACCTATTTCCAAATAGGTTAGATATCCTCCTGTCCTGTTTAGTATTTTATTTTAGTATTTTATTTTATTTCATTTAGCATTTTATTTGGAAACGGTGAGTGCACATTTGCCCCTGTCATTTAATAAGGATACAGTTGAAAACATCAGTGAAGTGACTTGTGATGGAAGGATGTGAAGGTGGAGGTTTCATATTCCCCCTAAATGTTTCCCCAGAAGATACTCTTGTCTTTCTCCTTCCTTTCTTGCTACAGGCCTGAAAGCCCTTTTCTTTGGCCTGAAACCTTGTAAGCAAAGCCGCACTCCACTAAGTCGACTAAACCGTGTCCTGCTCTCACTCCTTACAGCCACAAACACACATTTGTTCCACTGGAGGTGGAGAATATGTAGTTGCCAATAGAGCGTTTTTAAATAAATTAGATCTACAAAGGTGTTCATCTGCCTGCCAAGTTAACTGATGAATCATGTTGACAAGGTCTTCACATGCTTGAATGAGTTTGCCCAAATACATAAGATTATAAATCTGGTTTTGGAGTGCAGTATTTCTTTTGATCTGAAGCCTCACCTACTGGTGATGTAAGACATTTGTATAACCAGCTTTGCATATTCCATGAAGCAGTTTGTTTTTAAGAGTCTAAGATTTAGGTGCAAGAAAATGATAATCAGAATAGAACAAGTCACGGTTTGTTCCAGCCCTGCACCAAACAAGAAAAAAAGACAGAGGAAAAGTTCTGAAATGGAGGAATACAGTTTTCCATTACCTACTAGCTGTGCTTTACTGTTAAAACACTCTGCTTTAGCATTAAACAACAATCCTTCCTGGTTCCAGCTAGAGAGCAACTTCAGTTTAATGCAGCTTGCTCCCTTTAAATTTTTAAAGCAGACTTTCAAAGGGAAAAAAATTGAACCAACTAACCCAAACTGATCTACAATGTTCGACGTTAATTCAGATCCACTGATAAACATCTAATAAGAACTATTTGATTTCAGTCTTTTTAGTCTTCAGGGATGCAGCAGTTAACCACATACCAGGAAGGGACTGAAGCTTTTAATCACTATTTCCTTCTAACACGTCTATGTTAAAATCTGTACACAATAGAAGGGATTAGCAGGCAAAAGCTAGCAACACCACGTGAGATTGAGACTTTTCCTGTTCCCAGGATAAAGTGGGTGACAAAGTATTGAAACTGAAGCAAAGTTCATCTGCTCTCACAAAAGGAAAAATTACCGCGGGACAAACTTAGGCAAGAGGTAATCGACACAGAGTGGGTAAGGAGAGGAACAGAAACTGTTCAGAAACTGCTCAGGTCTGCTAAATTGGATAGCTTTCAGGCAAAGGAGGTTATGTAAAGAACTCTCCTTATACACACACCCTCCAAGTGGGTCAGGTGCACCACATGAAGCAATTGATACCAGCTGAAAGTGCAGTCCGCTCCACAGTTACACAATAATTCATTTGCATGTAGCATCAGCAAATGCAGCCCAAAACCCAGAAAAATAAGGGTCCCACATGATAAATGCAATAAATGCCATAACTACAATAAAGACAAAACATGAGATCTCCCCACAGCTAAGAATGGGCCTTTTGTGTTACTTTTTGCAGATGCAGCATTAGGACTGTGGTATATAAAAGCTACCACAGTGTTTCATCGCAGCTTTCAGCTTTTACTTCAGCAAACTGCCAAAAATAGGAAAGGTAAGTGGAAACCCCAGTATGCCGGTATTCTGCTCTGACACAGACATTGGGATGGGATGGACTATAAGTCTTTGCAAATGTTTATATTGCAGATCATTTTTTTATGAAGACAAGAACTTCTGGGGCTACTGCTATGAATGTTGCAGTGACCACCTTGACCTGCAGTCCTATATGAAACAATGCATTTCCATCCAGGTGGAAAAAGCCAGATGAATGATTTAGGAGAACCCAAATTTCTCAGGACGCCGGTACTTTTTAAAAAAGGGAGACTATCCTGACTTCCAGAAGTGCTTTAGTCTCTGTGACTCCATTGGTTCTTGCCATGTAATCCTACAAGTGAGTTCTGCTTGGCAGTGTATCACAGTTTAAGAAAACCAATGTTATTTAAGAATACAGTTATGCAGTCTCTTCAAGTAACTCAAGAGACAGGCAAAGTTCAGTAAGGCAATGCAAAGTTTCACTGGAGATGAAGGAAATTGTTGCCTTTTTCTGTACATCTATCTTGTTCAGTAATGTCAGAAACAGTTACATTTCTGTCTTTCCTACATTTTTGCTGTGTTTGCTACTGCAGAATTCTGTTTCCCACAAGATTCAGCTCTATGAAAAAGAGCAACTCCAAGGCCAAATATTGGAGCTCACTGATGATTGCCCATCAGTCCCCAGGCTACATCCCTCTCCCTGAGATCTGCTCCCTCAATGGTTTAGGTTGCTCTTGAATCTTGTATGAAACGCCCAACTTCAGGGGCTGACAGGACTTACTGCATCCCAGAGAATATAGAAGATTCCTTGACTGGGGTGCAGTAAATGCCAAAACTGCCTCTGCAGAGGCTGGCTGACTTGCACTGAGTTCTTACTCCCATGCTAAATACTGTGGAACAGAAAAGTAAGTTCCATTAATAGTTATATCCAGTGAAGTACTGACTGAGGAGGAAAAGGACAGAAAGATGCAGAGGAACTTAGAACAAGGTGAACACTGTACTTGGCATCCAATTCTTCCTGCAAACAAGCTGCTCCATGCTGTCACCAGTCCAGCAAAGTTTTCCAGTCTTATCACAGCTGTTTCCTCCAGAAAGAATTTTTTCATATCTGGAAAATCACACCACCTTTATATAGCATTTTTTAGTGAACCTGTACTTCATGAACTAGGTGTTTAGCTGGTGTCAGTCGCACTGCCTCTACTAATTTTAGAGATGCACTGATCCGCTGCAGCAGGAGACTGAGCAAAATCCCTCAATTGCCAGGCTATTCTGCATGCAAAAGGAATTAAATAAGCATGCCAGTGTGGATTACAAACAGGAAAACATCTTGCTGTGCTGGAAAAAGTCTACTGCAGCATTAATTACTATTCAAGTAATTATGTATATGCCTACTAATCATCACCGAATCCTGTCCCAGCAGGCACTCTGCGCAATAATGAATGATAGCCATAATGAAATATAAAAAAACACAGTTAAGGGATCTCACGTCCTAATATACCTCTTCTCCTATGGGTAGTGGAGTCTAGATTTATTTTTTTCCAGTCATAGTTTGCCAAATATACTACTGCTCTTCAGCAAGGTGCTGGAGACTTTTGGAAAGAGAAAGCAGTACAGAGAGCACAGAACTACTAGGACACTCTGCAACCTTATCTAGTAGATGTTTAATTTTAAATAATTTCATCTGGGCTTTAAATGGTAGACTTTGATTTTGTTTTGCCTAGTAAACATTCTTATAATGGAGTTCTTATGTAAAACCAAGCAACTTCTACAGCAGTGAGGTAGACTGCTTAAAACTCACATCTCCACTTGCTAATGCCAGAGAACTCATTTAGCCATTATTTCACACTCACATGACCCATCAATAATAGCCCGTTAGTGATCCTCACCAGCCTTTCTCTGACAACGCTGGAGAGGAAAACAGAACTATTCTTTGCCCTTCTCGTCCCTTCTTTTGTACAGGGGACACTATCTCTGCCCTCCTCCCTGTACTTTACTGCACAAAGTAGCTGTTCAGCTGCTTGCAAATGTCTAGTGTACCTAGGAACACCCTACTTCAGCCAGAGAGAAATGGAGCATGAACAATTCAGCTCTCAAGGCAGAGGTGTGAAAAAGCATGTTTCCTCTTGTTCACAAATGCCTAACATTGTTCACGTATAGGAACTGCACAATGTAAGTAGTAGGTGAGTTAGCGTGCTTAGGTTAGTGTGCTAACCCAGGTTTGCAAAATAACATAGAAGCTCAAGCACAGTATTTACTTGTCTGCTTAGAACAGGGAACTAAAATATTTCATTTGCCTTCAGCAAAAATAAAATAAAGGAAAAAAAATCCCAGCACCCCAGACAGCAATTAACATATGCCAAGGTACTACAACAAAGTATCTAGTTCAATTAGTGCAATTGAGAAATATGGCTAGCAGTGATGTGTAAGTTACATGCTGGCATTCCTTTGGTCAAAGGCAAGAATGAACAGAAATGTACTATTCAGTGATGAGAGCAATAGTTAGATGTCTGGATTTTTGATTCTGCTGTGTCCTAGAGTTTGGGGGTAGCTACACCTCTCCAGATTTCTCTGCCTGAGACAGGAATGGAGACAATTCCTAGTTTTCAAGGACCACCGAGAGGTTTTACTTACTTTTGTTTGTAAATGCTCAGAGAATATCAAGCAGACATTAAGAACAAGGGTGCTAGAGGAGAGGAGCACTAGGAATTCACAGAGAGCATCCACGTTTTTGCTAACAAGTCTTCTAGGTTCTTGTAGCTTGTTTTGTGGTTGGTAGCGGGCACTACAGTTGCTGGCAGGCAGGCTATGTTTGTCTACACAAACACTCAGTGCTATTTTCAGATTATCTCTACCCTCTTCTGGGTTTTTCTGGGGTGCAAAAGCAGTCAACCGCCATGTAAAAGCAGCTGTCATAACATCATATTAGTTGTGGGCAGTTGGAACAGATGGAAATAACCAGACTCCTCACATTGTGGATGTCATTTGGCTAACAAGATATTTTGGCTCCAGAGTTTAAGACGAACCCACAGACAGTGCAGTGTCCAGCCCATTTGTGGCGTAGGGTCCTAGGAGGTGAAAGTCTACAGGATTCAAGGAGAAGCTGGATGAGTACTTGGAAGACAAATCCACTGAGGGCTATTAACCAGAGAGAAGTAACCTCCTGCTCAGGAAACCGCTTAAGCTAAAAATACTTGAGGTCTTGAAGTCTGAATGAGGTATCATATGTATTTGCTTCATATCTACCCTTCCCTCGCTGCCTACTCACGGCCACAGTTGCTGCCAAATTACTTGACTAGCTGAGCCACTAGTCTGATCCATGATGGCTGCTCTGTATTTGCAGCTGCTATAAGGAATTCACATATCACTGCCCCTGCTCTGGACTCTCAATTTCTAAACTTCATCACCAAGCCCACTGCCCACTGTATTAAACTATGAAGGACCATATGGGACCTCCCAAAAAAAGCTGGTTCCACAAAGCAAGTATGATTACAGAAAGAGCAACAACAAAAAAATACGTGTAATACTTCCAAGCCTGTCAAAGATCTTTGAGAAATGCAAGTACATAGAAGTTGTTCCTGTAAGAGAATTCAATTTTCTTAGTGTTAACCATCAGGAAGAAGTTATTTTTGATGCAAAGAAAGCAATGAGATATTCAGAAGCAACTGCTAGACTTAAATTCACACTCTTCCTCCAGGCTGCTCTCAGTGTTAAAGGCTAAAATTTCCTGCCTGAGGAAGCACCTCCAAGAGAGAGGCTGACAGTAGTGATACCATTTACCCCACCCAGTAGAAGCACAACTAGAGCTGTGTAAATATAAGCCAGCTAAAGATTTGCCCCTGAAGTTTTCCAGCTTCATGAAATCACCACACAATACTCATAGTGGAAGACACATGCAAGAAAGCATAAACATGTAGCGTTTTGGTTGAACAAGAAGCCAGTGAGACAAAATGCTCCACTATTGCTCCATGCAGTATGAGCAGGAAATACGAAAATGTGGCACTACACATGATGGGATTTTGTGAAGGTTAGTTCAAAGGTGGGTGTGGAAGGAGAGAAAGGAATGGTCCCTGGAAAAAACCACCAAGTTATAGAGAAATATTTAAAACTCCAGAAGAATAACTTAAAACTGTGCTGTTTATCCTTTGAAAAACATTCTTGGATTATTATTTTCATTTTATATTTATATTTTATTTCAAATAGATAACATCTCCTTGATATTTTAACATTAATTTGTACTTAGGCCTTGTAATTACTAGACTGAATGGAAAATACTTAAAAGGTCTGATCTAGCACTGGTAACACAAACTCCTGTTTGGTTAGTGGGGTTACTTCCCATTACTTGAGACATAAACTGAGAAAAAAATATCTGCTAGAACCTAAAGATCAGCAGCAGCAGGGTAACTTTATCTAAATAGCCCCAGAGTACATCACCTTCACCCTGCCCTGGCAATATATTCAAAACAGCTCTGACTTTGAGTCTGCCTATTGCCCCGACTTCTAAAGACCACTGTAATGTATCGATTGACTGAGAATTGCACTATATCATATTGAACAAGGGCCCTGAATGAACACAGTCCTGAGCATCTTTGGGATTAGTCAGATTGATTGATCAGATTAATCAGACTGAAAACTTACCACAATGTTCTTCCTAAGCAACAGGTTTTTTTTAAGTTCAACTGCAATTAAAATTTCTTCAGCTGAAGAAATTACTGTGCTGTTGCATTTTGTCTCAATACCTGAGCTCCAAAAATCTATATATCTCTCAAGTGAAACATTTCTCTGTGCAGATTTTAAAAGGCTGTTCTCTACCTTAAGCAAGTAGTATCCATCCTTCACCTTCTAGTCTCTATCTATGAACTCTGAATTATGTTAATATAGAATTTCAGCAGTGAAGCCTGGACAAATGTAAACATCCGTTACCACACATTTTTATTACATAATGTTCTCTCTCATACACGTGCTCTTAACTGTTAAAGGAAACAAGCAGCAATACCTGGTCTGAAGGCTCTTGAAAATGAGGACAGTTTTTATTAGCATACTGTGAAAAATGTTTTATGGTATCATCATTGGGAATCCATGTGCATTAAAAATCCTGTGTCTCATATAGTCAGGGAATACAGAGAGATTAAAAATAAAGGGACATTAAACAATTCTGCTGCAGTGCTGCATATGTTCCATCTGTAAGATTACAGAAATACTGCTTGACCTATCCTTTACTCTCATCTTCTGCTTACTGACAGTAACAATAAAGTTGGTACCCCACAAACTACTGCTATTGCCTTTTGTTTAGGGAATGACAATGGAGAGAGGGAGGGGAAAAAACATTCTTTCCCTTTACTAAACAAAAATTCTCTTCTATTCTTATTCCTGTGGATGCAACACTGTGCATTCTATATAAAGGACTGCTGACTCCTGCTTGCTGAGGTCTCACAGCTAAAGTCTGGCAAAAAAGGCAAAAGTAAGAATAGCTGGGTGAATGAAGCACTGACAAACAACCTAGCAAATGCGTAGCTCCTTGTAGGGAAGTAAGTTTGCAAACATAATTTGTTGGTCTACCAACAAATTAGCAGACGGGAAACCTCAAGTGGTTGTTTTATTATCTAGCTCTTTGATAAGTTTCCTAAAGAAAGCCTATAGTGTACTTGGAAGCTTTCAAATGCTACAACATATACACATAAAAATATTTTCTTTTTCTGCGTGTCTGGTTTCCCTTTGTCAGCTGCTGAAAGAGACCTAAAGTTTATATATTCTTAGACTTCTAAGATGAACATGAAAATAAGGTTGAAGTACACTATTCCAAACAAATGTAATAAATATCACCAAATAATGCCACTGGATTTAAGTATCCGTAACTTGATTTTACTGCTTCTAATTTTATAGCTATTTTATAGCTGCCCAACAGGACCTAGAGTGTTCAATGATTAACTGGGGTTACACACAACAGTCTTGTTTTGTTCTTGTATCTGTAAGAGAGGTGAAAGCTTCAGCACAATTCAAATGTAGGAGAATTCTTCCTTCCTTTGTATTTTACATGGCAGAAGATTTCCAGGAGCCCAGAACTGGGTGCACTGGGAGATGGGCACAAAGTTGAATGATTGTGTGATACACAGTCAAAAAGCAATTTGGATTTCACTTTCTTCAAATGCTCCCAAAAACTTGCCGTGAAGCTGCTGACAGGCTATTTGCAGCATGAAATCATAATGAAAGTTGCCCCTGACTTCCCAGAGTCCCAAAGGGACATCCACCTGTCGTTTCTAGTACTAGAGAAATGAAGACACCAGTAACTATGGATCCCATAGAAAATGGATGCAAGGGCTTTGCTGGTCTTCAGGCATGGTGGAAGTGTCCCTATGAACCCATGCAGTTTTCTGATTGTTTTGTACAATCTAGGCAAAATAAAGCCAGCTTTCAAATACTTTCCAGTGTGACTGGGGTTATTTTTGTTTTATTGCAGATCACTTTCTTTGATGACAGAAACTTTGCGGGCTGCTCCTGTGCAGCCACCACAGACCAGCCTGCCCAGCTCAACCCCTGCAACTCTGTCAAGGTGGAAAATGGATGCTGGATGGTCTACGAACATCCCAACTACATAGGCCATCAGTTCTTCCGGAGGAAGGGGGAATATCCTGACTACCAGCACTGGATGGGCTTCAATGACTCCATTAGATCTTGTTGTATCATCACAGCAGAAAATTCTCCATATTGTCTCCAGGTATGTTACTGCCTGTATTAGAATAAGACCCATTTTGACAGCTCTGGCAGAAGTAACAACTTCCCCAGAGACCTCTGTGTAGAAGGAGGGTAGTAGAAAGGACAGTTACTGAGTTGACCTTACAGGGTTTATACTCCCAAAGAGGTAGGGAAATCAATTGGGATCCTCAGCCAAATGAATGGTTGGTTAGTGCTCGGGGGGTGGGGGGTGTGAAACAGGGGGAAAGGGGAGTTTATTATATAAATTTTTATTTTAATAGTAAGTTTATCTATTATTTTATATGTGTATATGAAAACACTTAATATCACCAATCTTCTAAAGCCAGTCTGGCTATACATGATCTACACAAGAAACCTTAGTACAGAGCTAAGAACCAAACCACATCTGCCATGGCCCAGGCAATGCTCTTCTTTCAAGGTAGGCAAAGTTGGTGACTACTCTATTAAGAAGCAACCTGACACATCTCATTGTACAGACACCACCATGTATCTGAGCTGCAAGTGAAGGCATATTTGCCTATGATAGATTTTTTTCAGAATACTTCAGCCCAGAATAGATCTCTGTTTTTCCCTCCTAGACTCATTCCCTGGAAAAGTTTTGCTAAGAGAGGAGAGGTTGCCAAGATGTGAAAGATTTCAATACTCACACATAAAGCTAAGGAATTGATATTTTGCCCAGGAATAGCCTTGATGCTGGAATGCATCCCTCCAATGTTCATGAAAAATTAAGTTAATCCATGTTGTAAGCTTTCTGTACAATTCACAGTTTCCCTGTCCAGTTGAAGCTTCATAGACCATCACAGTAAGTTTCCAGATACATTCCATCTGCATAGGATAATGCAGCTATTTTTTTCACTTACATGCAGTTCTGGGCTTCACTTAGCTAAGCCAACTTCTGGATGCAAGTGCTGAAAGCTAGTGCAGACACTCTTGTGCACTTTCAAGCGCACAAGAGGGAAAGAAGTCACAGATGACAAAGGTGGGAACAAGATGGATTGAAGGGAAGTTGACTTGGGAAAATGATGGGAAGTATCTGAGAAGGAGCAGGGGGGAAAAAATCCTAAAATTAGGACACATTTCTGCATGTTTTACAGATTCAGAACAAGCGTGTACAGAAAGTTTGATTCCATAAATGTAGATACTTAAGTATTGTTGGGTTTCATTGTGTTTGTGTTTTTTTCTAAACTGAGTAAGATGTTGGTCACAGCAGCAGTACTCTTGTGTCTATACAACTGCACTTGAGCACCTGCAAAAACTATTGCATTCACGCAAGAGCAGAAAGTATTTTTCTGTATCAAATCTTTGCTGTGCTAGATACAAGAGTCAGAGAGTGTTGAAACAGTTTAGCATCTTAGTAGATGAAAAGCAAGAAAACCTGCCCGCCTAAGGCTGTGCAACAAAAGCAGGATCAGAAAAAGCTCCCCCCTATCCCAGCCAGAGCCTTATCCAGTTATTACATCAACATCTAGGAACAGTGAGGGCACGTGACTGCTGTGGCAATCCAGGTGTATCACTGGATCACTGATCTCCATGTACAGTTGAAGTGAGGTGATCTTGGCAGGATTCCGCTTGTGACTTCTGCCCCACTGAAGCTCTTTCAAAGAAACTATAGTTCTGCTGTCACTGGAGCAGAAAGGACTCACAGCACTGCAGCTTTAAATTAGGACCCAGTCAGATTTATTCCTGTTAAACTGACTTTTCTGCACATACTAGTGGCTATTCACTGTTGTGCTGCTAGCATCAGTATTGCATGTAGCAAGCTGTAGTCACCTAGAACTGCCACTTGACATCCTGTGCATCCATGTCTAGATTTGCCTTTGCAGCCCCAGGAGCACAGATAACTACAGATCTATGAGAAGAATGCTGTCAGAGGCAGGATGTTGGAGTTCATGGATAACTGCCCATCTCTCCAGGATGACACTGACTGCAGGGACATCTGATCTTATATCATACTTGAAGGAACCTGGGTTTTCTATGAATAGCCATACTTCGAAGGACAGCAGTACCTCCTGAGGCCTGGCAAGTACATGTGATTCACCAACTGGGGTGCCATGACCACCAAAGCTGGATCCTTCTAACCAACAGTGAGTATTTCCTAACTATCACTTTCCTAAGCTATATGTCAATGAGTAGTGCCATTAGTAGATTATTAAAGCCTAGGAATTTTGGAGCCTACATGGATCAGGCTCCCCTTTCTTGCAATGCTTTTAGCCTTTGATTTAAAGCCCAGCAGAGTCAAAAAGTGTCTTGACTACGGTGGGCTTCAGAGCCTGTGCTTACTTTACTGGTAGGAGCAATTCCACCGAAGTCAGTGGAGATTAGCTGGTAACACCCGAGCTCAGAGAAAACCCATATCTAGATTGCCAAGCTATATTTTTATCTGCAGTCTTGGATCAATTTAAAAATAGCATCTTTGAAGAAAAATATTATTTCAGACCTTAGAGGAAAAAAATGAAATACATTCTTCATTTATGGTAATGAAAATCCAAAAATCCACCTGTGACTGAGTCCACAGGACCAACTCCTTGCTTGAATTTATTACAGGGTGTACCTTACAACTTGAATGGCCCTATAAAAGCAATGTCTTTCTCAGAAGTAGTTCTCCTGTGAATAGACTGGCAAGTTCAGTATCACCATGCAGGTACTGCATTCCAAACCTGCAGCTGTGACACTAGATGACTTAAGACAGAGAAAGGCATTTACAGTATTTACCGTCTTTATTAATAAGAATTACTTCTGTCAGTGACCATTTGTAATGCTACAGATGTCAAAATAAATCTTTCAGTTGCTTATTCACCACATGATGAAAAAACAGTCCTGGTGCCCAATAATTTGTGCTCCCATTTGGCTTTAAGTCCAGAGTTCTGCACAGGACTGCATTGCTCCTATTTCCAGCTCAGGGCCTACACTATGCTCTTTTGTTTAACCAGGACCTCACACTGTTTGTAGACCTGAACTCATGTGGACCTTCCATAGCACAGAGAAGCAGCAACTTTCTGTAGGTTCTGGGGTTAGAAACCAGAAGAGAGACCCATTATGTTAAAGAGTCTACAACCAGTTCAGTGTGTGAGTGGGCCCCAACAGGTCTCACACATACTTTAACAGCATGCTGTTTACACAACACTGCAGGATCCTTAAAACTCTGCTTAAAGGTTTTACAACACTGGCCATCATTCAGGTCTCTATACCCTTTCTGTGCCAGCAGTTAGGCTAGCAGAGCCCCTGGAGAATTCACAAGGGCACAGGGAAGGGCACAGCCTTGGTTTCACATCCCACACAGAAGCAGGCACTGTGCTGCAGCCAACACCTAATTTCCGGGAGGCGGTGCTGTTAACACTTTGCAAGAATCCCACCTCTAGCAGCAGTTGGAGCTTTCCTAAGCCCATTTCCCTTTAGTTACTTCCCTTCATTTGCTTTCTTCCCCAAATCAAGAGGAGTGAGGCTCTGAGTTGCTATAGCAGGCGTTCTACCCTGTCAGCTGAGAAGGAATTAAGGTCAGATATATAACTATAAAGACTACCAACAGCTAGACATCCTTAAACCTTGGTTGCTGACATGTTGGTTTTTTTCCTGGTACACCAATCACTTTAGCAGCCATGCTGTGGATCCAGGTCTGCTGAGCACTGCAACATAATGAAATCATTCATTAATCAGCTTCTTACATAAAGGAGAATGATTTGAAGTGCAAGTATGGTAACTTCACTGGCAATAAGATGATGGACGGTAAGGGATGACTTACTTTGAGTGAAAAGTCAGTTTGGTGGAGGAAGGAGAACACTTTTACGACACAGTCTTGTGCAGTGACAACTGGTGTCATCAAGCATCTGCAAAACAAAGACAGCTGTAGTTTAAGTCCACACATACTGGCTCTAGCATAGCTAATCTAAATGACAGCAGAGGAGATGGGCCTGAACACCCATCCAAGAATCTTTATTGACTGTTAGAGCTTATAAGAACCTAGGCAGACCAAAGAACATAAACACGTACTATGTATTTAGTCTGGAAGAGTCTTTAAGATGTACCCTACATAAGAACATTCCTAGAACAGTAGCAAACCTCAGGTCTGTGGTAAGGGAGCCTCTGCTACAGAAAAGGAGGGAAAGAGAGCAAGTCACTGCCTGGACTTTTTACAGGAGGGGATTCATTATATTGAAGCCCCCCTGTGGAAAGAAGCTAAAAGGCCAGAGAAGGACAAAACCACTCATGATGGTCCCAGGCTTCCCTGGGGCAAATTCCTTCCTGAATTTAAGTCTGGTGAACGGTTTAACCCTGCATATGTGAAAGCAGAGCAGCCAGGGTCCAGAGAGGCTTAATGCTGTTAGCCAGACCATCACCTCCCAGCTTTAGCTGTGGCAAGCCTCCAACACTTTGAAAGAAAGTAACTAAAATCCCTGTATACCAGTTTATGTGTCAAGCAGCAAACAAATTCCTTCACGTTTCCAAATTTTGCAAACAACTAACAAGCCCTGAACTACCTGAGGTACAATGTGAAAATGGTGACAGAAGGAAAATTAAACACTAATTAAGTTTGCTGGCTTATTTAATAGAACAATTGTACACTCATTTTGTGCAATCATAGCCAGAGAAACTGAAGGCAAGCCGACCCTGTGCTACCCTCAGGAAAACACCATCTCAGAGGCCCTGGCATCTTGCAAGGGCCAACTTGCTCCTTTCCAATAGCCACACCAAATGCAATCTCAAGTTAATTTGGCTTGGATGTCTAGAAACTACCATCCAAAAAGTCCTATTTTGATAGTTATTTTGATAGTGCTTGCTTCAAATATAAAGATTACTCCTTGCTTCTATGCAAGGGTCTGTTTGTAAAGGAAGATGGAAGAGTTGAGAGGCAGGTTGATTTCTAAGCATGTTTTAGGTCTTCATTGTTAGCAAACAAAGCATTAGCCCTAAGACACCAAGCACAACCTCAGATAAAATCTTTGCCATAGACCTATCTCAGCATAATTTTTGCTGGCCTGAGGCATGATCTCAGTAGAAGCCTTAGAGCCAAACAACAGGTCTGAGAATATCTGAAAGTCAGATTTTTGCCTTTTTCATTTGCTTCTACAGAAAATAAGTATAGCTTAACAAAAGTTTTACTATAAGGTGTGTGTTCTTTCCTGCTACTTCAGAGGTCCCTGGACTCAAAGCTGCGATCTAGTGCAGCCCATTCTTTTGCTGAATCTTTCCTTAACCTCAAATTTATACCTGCTCCCTACCCACACCTTTCTCTTTACCCATTCTGTTTCCCGAACTTGCTGGCTGACAAGTTCGGTCCATAGTAAGATGACCGAGTTACTCATGTACAGCTACTGAAGACAGATAAAGTACAAAACCACAAGTAATGAACAAAGTATGAGAAACAACCACTGTTGTAAACAGACAGTTACCACAAGACAGCAGCTAAGGGACAATGAAATACAAATGAACACCTCCTACCTGGCTATTTAAGGTCCATTAAACAATTGGTACATAATTATAGGAAAAAAGGAAATGCAAGGTCTAATTATTAGCTTTCACAGCTGGGCCAGTCCATAAACACATTTTAAAGGACACATACATAGCTGGTAATGCTTCTTTTTACATCTTCTATTCTTTGACTTCTATATCCTTATCTGGATATAGACCTTAACAACTTTACAGTGAACTACCTGGCTTAGAAAATCCTCTAGAAGGTCAGACCAGGAGAGCATTCACCTTGTATGCCACCAGAACAAACCATCCTGTTGCAAAACACAAATGCTTTACTTTCGCTCCAGAGCACCTATATAAGGCAAGAATTGGCTACACAAGCAGCAGGGATTGCCTATGCCCACTGGAATAACTATGTCACTACAACTCCAGCAGAGTGGAAAATGGCTGCTTTATAGTCCATGAGCATCCTAATTACATGGGCAGCAGCACTTAAGAAGGAAAGAGTCTCCCATTTTTATTAGAGGATGGGTTTTGGTTGTTTCATTAGAGTGTGTTGCAGGGCTTTTGTATGTGGAAACAGCTGCTATCACTTGCAGAAGTCAGGAATACAAGAAATCAGAGCAGTATCTCAGGGGAGGATTGGGGTTTGTACGTGGCCTTGCTTGGGCCTGACTTCTTTAAAGTGAGCAAGTTGTAAGAATGGTTTGAAATAAGATGTCGTTTAGTCCAGAAAAGGTTGTAAGAAGAAGCAATATAAATTTGTAACTCAAAAAGCATGTTACATCTTCCTTTTCTCATATTACTGTGGAAGGTACAAATAATAATGGTTTGCATTTGCTTCAAAGGTGATGCAGGTTGGTTGTTTGGGGTAGCCCCTAGCAGTAACTCAAGCTCCGAGATCAGTCTCTCAGGGAGGCGGCAGAATCTCTTCTGTTCCTGAAGGCTGCTCACGCAGAGGGGTCCAGGATGGTTTAAGCAAAGTATATCCTGCCCTGGGGATGGAGCTGGACTCTGAGCTCTTATTTTTAATTGATGGAAAAAATCACGTTGCAATCCCAAGGCGGGAGACTATTGTGGCCAGCAGCAAGTACCAGAGCACATGTATCACACAACTAAAAATAATTTTACAAACTCATTTTTGTCAGTGTCCCTCCGTCTGTGCTAGGAACTATGTTTAGTTATTGCAGTAAGATACTTCCCCCACTCCCACAGTGCTAATCCACATGCTACAACACCGAGCACAGATTAACCCTTAAATTCCTCCAGGGAAACTTCACTAATCTTCTAAAAGCAAGACAAATTTTGCAGGGACCAATCTCAGACTGTCTCTGGGCTCTTGGTGACACTTATCCATCCATTTTAGTGCTTAGAGACATGGTTTAATGATGGTTTTTATCAGAGTTAGGTTGATAGTTGAACTAGGTGATCTTTAAGGTCCCTTCCAACCTAGACAATTCTATGATTCTATGATCCCTAGCAATTTTTTATACAGTAGACAATATAATGATACTGCACAGTCAGTTCCTTCAGAAAGGATTTCCAAACCTTGCATGAAACCTTTGCAGTGGTATGGAAATCCCCTGCGAAGGAATCGCCTGTGCAACGACTGGCAATGAGTGCTTCGTCACACGAAGCACGGGATATACCCAGGCGAGGAGACGACCCAGCAGCAGAAGGCCCAGGGCTGCAGCCAGGGGTTGCAGGGCTGTCATTCTCCCAGTAAACTGAGGAGAAGGCCCAGCTCTCCTTAAATCGCCTTCTCCCTGCTTTAGGAACCTGACAGAGCGTTATAATGTTATTTCCAGCCTGACTTTCCAAGGGAGCTGACAGATGCAGAGGGAAGCCCGTTCCCTGGGGAGTGCCCTGTGACTCAGGTTAAAATGGTTGCGTTATTGAAGGAGGAGGAGGAATGTCCTTTGCTGGAGCGCTGTGCTTCAGGGGGGGTCAGTGCTAGCAGAAAGAGCCACCCCAGAAAGCTGAGGAATGCCTTTTCACATCCCTCTTTTAGAAACCTAACTTATTTCAGCAGTGTTTTCTTAGTCCTAGGCAAGCTCTGCATGTGAGGCACGGGCTGCTTTAATGCGTGTACATATGTATGTGTACGTCCACGCTCCTCGGGCTGTGCAGACAAGCCTCTCTGGAGCACACGTAAAACACATGTACGTGCTTGACAACCTTTATCGCTCGTAACGCAATGCGGCGGTTTCCCGAGGTGCCCTGCCCCACCAGGAGGGCTGGGAATGCCGATCCTTTCACGGGCGGGCAGAATCCTCGGGCGGCAGAGGGACCTGATCGGGGCCGGGCTGATCCTCAGGTGAGGCGCCACGGGATGCGGAACGGCTCTGCCGCCGGGGCTGCCCGCAGCGGCCCCGGCCCGGCCCGCCCCGCCG
>VXAK01023879.1:31120-46305 GCA_013399435.1 Arenaria interpres | reverse complement strand
TGGGCGAAAAAACGGCGGAAAAAGTTGAAGCCGGGAGAATTCCCGGCTCCCGGGGCCGGGCGGGGACGTTCTCCGTGAACCTTGTCACCAGCGCAGTGTGTGAGGTGCCCGTACCCCCCTTTCTGGTACTTACACCCCCACCCCCGTTCAGCGCTGTGGGTCCTGGCTGTTTTCCTGCCTGAACAAGTCACTGTTTCTCCTCCAGCAGCTCCAAGGAGCGTCAGAGTGGAGGCAGGAGCAGCTGAGCCTTGGGAGAAGGTACTGACGCCGCTTGTTGGATGGGTAAGTGATCCTCTCCTCATCGTGACTGGGTGAATGATGGTGATGGGATGAGCTGCCGGGGGGGACACGGCACCCGCTCTCCTTTCTGTCTGCCCCCCCTGGAGCCCACAGGGGCAGGATGGGGGTCTCTCAGTCCGTTTGGGTGCTCTTGGCCCGGCAAAGAGCCGGTTGTGCAATGGTCGTGTCGCGGTGTGCAATTAGAGCAGGGAGCTGCTGCCATCCGGATAAAGAGCTGCTCTTCACGAACAACTGGTTTAATGGGAGGAATTGGAGGAATTGTGGAGCGGGCTCTTGGGTCGGCAGCGGTGACGGTCACACGAGCTGGTGGCGGCAGGGCTCAGCAGGGGGGAAGCCTGACAGTGCAGGGGGGCAGTGGCTCTCCAGAAAGAACTTCTTTGCTGTGAGGGTGGTGAGAGCCTGGCCCAGGTTGCCCAGAGAAGCTGTGGGTGCCCCATCCCTGGAATTGTTTAAGGCCAGGCTGGATGGGGCTTTGAGCAACCTGGTCTGGTGGGGCAGGGGGTTGGAAGTTATCTTTAAGGTCCCTTCCAACTCTAACCATTCCATGATTCTATCACTCTCTACTGTGGGGTGGTGGTGGGTGGCTTTGTGCTTGGGGAGGGTCTCCTGCTGCTGAGGTGCCTGGAAACATCCTCCACAGCACCCAGAAATGTGCTGCTGCCGCCTGGATTTGCTGTGGGAGGTTTAAGTGCAGGGTGATACGACCAAATCTTCTTTTTTAACCTGGGAGCAGCATTTTCAAGGACGTGGCTGTGCGGTGGTGGGGGCCTCCTCCCCTGGGATCGAGGTGCTTGCTGCAGCTCTGTGGGCCTTCAAGGCTCGCTTTCTTCTTCTGCTCCTGTGCCCTGTGTCCACCATCGCCCACCTCCTCCTTTCCCAACACCCGTATTATTTCTTTCCCGCTGCCACACTTCCTCATTTTCTTCTTCCACCCTTGCTGTGGAAGGTGGCACCAGCTGGATCTGGTCACCGGTGAAGGAAGTCAAAGCTGCCCCCCAAAATTCCTCACCTTGAGCGTGTTTGCTTGGGGGCAGAGTTCATCCATGTAATATCACAAGTCATTTGGGTGTTGTGGGGACAGATGAAGTCTGACTGGGCGGCTGGCACCCCAGACTGTGTGCGCAGCCAGGCGAGGGCTGGCTGTGGCTGACGTTTCCATCACCTGGTCTGAGACTCATCCAGCGGGTTTGTCCAGGAGTTTGGATTCAGGTCGGAGTGCCCGAGTGTGGAACTGACAGCGTGGGTTTGAATAGTTCTGTGCATCTTACATCACGCTTTTAATTATTCCCTCTGGAATAACAACTCGCCCTTGGTTACGCGGCACAGCTTCACCTGCAGTTGCTTCTGAAGGACTGCGAGCCCTGGCTTTGGGAAGACCTTTTCGGAAGGAGTCCCTTGAGCGTGGTGGCCCACGTGTCTCTTGGGGGTGGCCTGGGCAGTGTCCGGAGGCCGAGGAGATGAGGGGCCCTGGGCAGAAGCTACAGAGCCAGGAGGTTTGGACTCTGGTGGTGCTGCACACCCATCGTCATCACGTTGTGGATGTTTGTGTAGTGCTTTCGGCTTGAGGCCGATGCTTGGATGCTGGGAAGTGGTGTGAAAACACCGTCACTCGTGTTTCGGGACTCGTTGCGGTGCTGCTGGCGGTGTTTCCTAGTTGTTCCCTCTCCGCACGGCTGTGTCCTGGCAGGTGGGACGTCCACTGCGTGTCCCTGCATCCTTAGGGTGAAACCATCCAGGGTTTCCTCAACAGCCGGTGGTTTCCCTGGGCCAGGAGAGGTGCGACTGTCTCCAGTGCGGGCGGCTGTTGCAGCACCCTGGTGTCACCGGGGGAAGGAAGAGGTGGCTGTGCTGTAGGGAGAGTTGGGTCTCCAGGACAGAGCAGGCTGCCGTGGAAGCTCCTTCTGTCCCTGTACTGCTCTTTTTTGCTCGAATTTCAGCAGCCGAGCGACTGAGCTTTGGATTTGTCTGTGTGGTGGGTGTATCTGTTTTATTCAGAGGAGGGACGCTGCGGCCGTGCTGGGGCAGTAGAGTTAGGGGAGATGAGAATACCCAGACACGCGCCTCCGTTGGATGGAGGCAACCGGTGGCTTTTTGAAAATCACGTCTCTGATTTTCATCTTTATAGTCCTTTTGTCTCTTCATGGGTTTTTCCTTTAAGCAGAAAATTCTCAAGAAATGTAAGTAGCGGGACCTACACAGGGTACATAAAAGTACCTTGATTTTTTTTTTTCTTTTTTAATGATACCTACTACAATATCACTTTTAAAAGGTTTTAAATAAAAGAAGCAGTGCTGCAGTCAACAGCAGTCCATTTCTGCTTTTAGGTGAGACCGAAAGGACCCTAATCCAAGGACCCTAATCCATAAAGGGAAAATCCTCTGTGTGTGTGCTTAGCGCCCGTGATCTCTTCAGTGCTGTGTGACAGCACATTGGAGGGTTCCTGATGAAATGTGTGTGCAGTTGTCTTTTCCAGAGCTCTTTATAGCAAACGGTGTGGAAGGTGTCCGTTAATGGAGGGTGTGAAACCTGCTGGTGACTCTGGTGCAGGAAGTACCTTGATTGCTGCTGTGGATGAGAAGCTGCTGTGGCTCAACTCCTGAAGGTGCTTCCTGAGAACCTGGCTGGAAGTTCAGTAGAGGATCAGGCCGCTTATTTCAGCAGCCGTAGCTGCTGAAATCTCCAGCCAAATTTCACTTTTCCCAAGGGGAATGAGGAAACCTCTCTGTGTTTTGCGGGTGCTGGTGTCCTGGGTAGCTGCAGAGCACTTGGACACTGGAACGCTGCAGGTTCTGCTGGAGGGTGGGAGGTGAGCTGCTGAATGGGTGTCCTGGTTTTGTAGGAGGCTGAACCATCTGCAGAAATTCAATGAGCCCCGGGAGCTGCTTCAGTATTGCAGTCAGGGAGTCAGCCCTGTTGTTCGTGTGCCAGCTTGTTCGGGTTCAATACAGTGGGTTTTGGACCTGTCGGGCTGCAGTTCAGTACTTCCAAAATGCCATTTTTATCCCCCCTCCCTCTTCAGGAACTTCTGTTTGTTTTTTCAAACATTTAGCGATTGTACAAGGAAAGAGCATGTATCCTTTGGATTGAATAGCCTGGGGAGGTGTCTGTGATGGGATGAAATCTACTGCTTTGACAAAAAATGTGTAAAATCAGGTACATCACGTGTGCTGAGCAGCTCAGGTGGGTTTCATGGAGAGGGAGATGCTGGAAAGATGACTTGTGTGTGCGGCACTCGGGGCCCGGCTGCTTTGTAGCGTTTGGGGTGTCCCAGCTGTAATTCCCCCTGCAGTTTGGCAGCGTCTCTGTGGCTCATTAAAGCCAGGTCCCCGGGGGCTTCGCAGCAGCTCTTGCCAGGGCTCCGTTCTCCTCCCATAACCCCCTTCCTATCGTGATGGGGAGCCTCTCAGGAGGCTTTTCTCACCGAGGATTTTGTGCTTTATGTTCTCTTTGTGCCTTGGAAAATCCCTTCCTAAGTCTGTTGTAACCTGTATTTCAGTAATTTGGGCATTTTCTACTTTGTTGAGCAAGAAGCAGAAGTGCAGTGTCCCCAAAATAAGCCTTAACCTGATACCACACAGCGCTTTTATGAATTTCAGGCTGTGCTGTGGCGTGTGGCTGTGCGGTGATATATTTTTGGGAATAAGGGAGAGAATATAAGCCTCTTGCTAGACTAGTTCTTGGATCTGCCCGTTACAATATCAGGAATCTCATTTGAGAAATGTTACTGAGCCTTGAAGCGTGTCTGGGTTTAAATGAGGCGAGTGCATATACTCCGTGTGCTTCCCTACCATGAAGTGGAAAAAGAATGCTTTATATAAAGCCCACATTTGGCTGGTACTGTTGGTTTTCATGCTGCCTTGAAGACTTTTCTGTATTAAGATCTTCTTATCTTGCATCCAAGTCATTTTTCCTCTTGGTTTTGGGGCAGATGATGGCTGGTGGGATCTGGAGGTGCTGCTGTGAGCTGCTGCTTGGTGGACCATGCCAGACTGAAGCTGTGGGGCCAGGGCTGATCCCCCTGGACCCTGACACAGGGTGAGGATGGAGCGAGGTCCTGGAGCACCTTTGCTGCTGTGTCTCCGGGAGCCCCTGACTTCTCTCTGCTTCTTGTCAGCATGGACTTGGGCTGTAGCTCCTTGAGCACGGTCTGTGGCCACCTCGCCTTGGAAACTCATCCAGAAAGCAGCCCATCTCCTTGCCTGTAGGGATGGTCTGCTTCCTGGAGCTTTCCTTGGGAAGGAGCAGGCCACGAGGACAGCTTGGGTTGGGATCCAGTTGAAGACCAGAGATTTAGACAGGAGGTGGCTTTATAGTCTCCATCTGAGATCGTGATGTTCTGAGGATGAGAGCGATGTCAGATCCGTTCTTCATGCGGGAGCGATCTCTGTGATGAAAACCACCTGCAGTTACTCTGGCTGGTTCACGCCGGGTCCTCTGTTAATCACCCTCTTCCCGTTTGCGCTGGGAAGGCCGGATGAAGGGAGTGACATCTGGCTGAGTGTTGATGCAGATTTGCTGACCTGAGGATGGCCTGTGGACACTTTGGAGTCATCGCTGACCAGCCGCACAGGTATGTTTTCAAAACAAGGCTCTAGCTCAGCTGATACTCCCCCGCAGAGCCGGGCTGGGCAGCCGGTGTCACCATCCCGCATTTCCAATGAGGGTGGAAGTGGCAGAGAAGCAGCACGGAAACTGCTGCAAACTGTATTTGGTCTGGAAAATACAGAGAACTTAAAAACCAGCAGCAAACCCCCCTTAACTGTCTGTTGTGTGGTACAACCACAAACTGCTGATAAATCTGGTCTTCTGCATTGTCGAGTTGGGCTGCTTTTTGTCAAAACATGAACCTGAAAAGGAGCTGGGAGTGTTTGTGAAGAAGCTCTGGGCTGTTGGAGGCTCCTGTGGTGGTTTTATGCTTCAGGACCAGGGAGGAGGTGGCTGAGCTAAGATTCTGGCTTTTTAACTAAAAGTTAAAATAGAAATTACAAAAGGTGTAGGAGGAAAAACAACAACCTAGCAAAAGCAAGGCGGCCTGACTTGTGCTCGGCACTTACTGTGCTCCTGTATGATGAAACTTCTTTGAACTAGCAGGGAGTTCTGGAAAAAAGCACTGAGACGTCCGTGATCCCAGTAAACCCACTGGTGTGTGGCCGGAGGAGAGTTAAGCAGCACCTAACTTTGGAGACAGGAGCGGGCATTGGGAAATGCAAGGTGTAGCCTTGGATTTCTGGGAGCCTGTCTCTCTGAACAGGCCCATTACTTGGGGCGTCACAGACACTCGCCCCAGTGGAACAGGGAAAAAATCCAACCTCCCTTTTCTGTAAAGCATCTGCAGCAGCAAACCATTGCTGTAATCAGCGGTGGATGATTGGGAGGGATTTTTAATCAAATAAAATACTTGAACACCTTGCTTCTGGAGATTCACTTTTTGGGCAAGTACATGTCATTCTGTTAAGAATACGTTTATTCAGAAGCCAAGAGCGGTTTCTCTCAAGCTGAGGATGGAACCACCTGGGGTTGATATTTTCTGCTGGGCTGGGCTGAGCGGCGTGAGGTGGAATGATGGATTATTCCAGAGGAGGTGATAGGAGTGCGGACTCGAGGATATCAGCTGTGACTGTCCGTGTGCCTGGCACTGACCCCGGTAACACGCTGTGTCAGCCCCGTCTGCAGAAGTGCCCAGGAATCCTGAAATATCCCAGGATTTGTTTGCTGGGACGTTCCCTGGTGGAAGATGTGTGCTGCCCAGCTGGGAGGGTGACACACACATGGAATATCATCTCCCTGGGGCCCTGCGAGTACGTGTCAGAAAGCAACAAAAAAAAACCCCAACAAGCCCTAAAACAATCCGAGTCTTTGTGTTGGGCTTGTATTGGGAGATTTCCCAGTTTCTCTAAGCCCATCCATTGTTCCCGACCAGCCCAACGCAAACAGCTCACCCTGTGTTTGTTTGCCTTCACTCCGGCCCAGGAGGAGATGCTGCCTGGAGCCTTGGGGTAGCGACAGCCTTGTCCTGGGGCTCCGTCCCACCTGCTCCCGCCTGAGGGGACAATTATCCAGTCCCCTGCTAGCCCCGAACCCCTCTTGGTCACCAAAGAAGGGAGCTTTCATCTCCTATGGGAGAAGCGGGTGGTGCTCGAGGATGAAGCGGTTGTTTGCTTTTCAGAGGAGAATCAGGCCGGTGGGCAGTGGGGAGTGAAGGTAGGTAAATTAATGCTTTTGGGACCATACACTTAAAATGCAATGACAAAAGGCATGTTGATAATAT
The DNA here is from genome assembly GCA_013399435.1 of Arenaria interpres. Taxonomy (NCBI): domain Eukaryota; kingdom Metazoa; phylum Chordata; class Aves; order Charadriiformes; family Scolopacidae; genus Arenaria; species Arenaria interpres. The sequence goes on along the minus strand of VXAK01023879.1, from coordinate 39,737 downwards.
TAATTGAGCTGCTAAACCCTTCTGTGAAGTGATTTGTGTGCTGTTGGTGGAACCCAACCATTGCTGATCGCAACATGTCTTAGGAAATTTCATTTTTCCCTGAAGATATTGTATGCCACGTCCTGCACCTGAAGGTGCAAAATGGTGATGGTGTGAAAACTCCTCTCGGGTATGGGCTCACCTGGGGGTGTAGTTCCATCTGTACAGGAGGGGAGACACGCTGGGGTCACTCCAGACAGCACAGAGGATTGGAGCAGGGAATGACTTAGAAAAATAACATCATCTCTTTTATAAAGCTACAAAATGGTACTTTCAAGGGTTCCACCGGTGGCTGGACCCTGGTTAGTTTTCAGATGAGAGATGAAAACCTCAGAGCTCTTCTGTGAATGCAGCCTCCGGTGTTGTACATACTCTGGTTTGATTTCTTTTAGCAGTTAAAGAGGAAATGACAATTGTTTTGTTTGGGTTTTGGGTTGGTTTTTCTTTTGTTTGTTTCTTTTGGGTTGGTTGTTTGGGTGGGTTTTTTTTGTTTTGGTTTGGTTTTTCTTTTTTTTTTAAGATGCGTTCCCAGCCCTCTTGTAATTCACCCAGAGTCTGCAGGTGGGGCCAGGCCTGGCGGGGTGATGTGCTTCCAGGGCTGGGACACCATGAAATCCAAACCAGCTCACTTAGGTCTGCACTGAAGTTTGTCTCTCATGGAGTAACATCCTCTGCTCTGGAAGAGGAATGTTATTTTAAGGGCAAGGTGAGCCCCTGGAGTGAGAATGTTGCAGGAAAGCCCTGCTCTGCTGGCTCTGGGCCAGGTACCTGGTTATTGACATAGCAGCTAAATGATGTTTTCCTCTCCTTCCCTTTGTTTTTCAGTTACAATTCCCTTGCTCTATTTTTTTTTTCCTCCTTGTTTGTGTCCTGTTGGATCTGGTGACTGTGGGAAGGGATCTCTGCCCCTGTGATGAGATGCTGTGGGGCTGGGGAGGAGGAGGAAGCGCCCTGAGCTGTCAGAGCTCAGCTGAGATTTGCTGATCTCTGGGAAAAAAGGCCGGTCTTGTGATGCAGGCTGTGGTTTTTCACATCCCGTAGCCGCTGGGTGGGAGGCTGGCTCCGTCCCCCGCAGCACCGGTGGCTCCTGAAGGCAGGATCCCTCCCTGCCCCTTTTGAAGTTGTGTCCTCCTGGTCTTGGCGGAGCCGTGAAAAAATGCTGCAGGAACTTCTGTGAGGCTGTGGCTCGGGAAGCGAGAGACCTGTGGGCTGGAAGGGCTGCTCCGAGCCCCCACGTCGCTGGCCGGGGGCTTGGTGGTGGCAGTGCCAGCACTCACCGATGCCGTGGCTCGCCGGTGCCACCGCTCACCGGTCCCACGCCTCCAGCTGCAAAGAGGAAGGGACAACCACGGAGGCACCAGGACGGGTGCTGTGTCCAGGCTGGGGGAGCAGATTCCCTGGGTGCACTGGTGATGTCAAAGCATGAAATGGGGAGAAAAGCCTGGAGTGCCTGATGTTGATGGAAGAGCGCTGCCAGGGCTGAAGCATCGCCGCTGGGGCTGGCTCTGCTCGGCAGCGGGGTGCTCTGGCTTCCTCCTTGCAAGTGCTGGCATCTGAGTCACTTCCAGGCGTCGCGGGGCTGGACCCCATCAGGTTTTCCTTCCCTTTGCTCGAAAAGCGAGGGCTGAAGGAGGCAGAGGAGGAGGAGGACGGGAGCTGGAGGAGGATGGCTTTTCACTCACGCAAGCGTCGGGGGCAGCAGGAGCCCTGCGGTACGTACCCTGCCACCGGGGCGTCCTGGGGAGTGCCCTGACCCGGTAGGAAAGAAGCAGCCATTGCCTGATGAAGTATTTTGGTAAATGAGCAACATAGATAAGCAGGAGAACAGTCTTTTTTTTTTGATGCTCATGGTGTAGCCTGGAAAGGCATCGCTTGCCCATAGAGGGAGCAAAGAGTAAGAAAAGTGACTTTAGCCTGTGTCTCAGGGGCTGTGTTAGGACTTGGAACTGAATTGTCATCTTCTCTGTCCTTTCTGTGCTGCATCCTGGGTGTTACCCAGGCTCTGCTGCGACTGAGGGCAGTGTGCTTCTTGGCATGGTTTTGGGTTTGAAACCTAAATGAGAACAGACTTAGGGATGGACTGGGGCGAGCGGGAGGGGACATTGCTGCAGTTTCTGCTCTTCAAATGGGGACTTGTGGCTACCTGTGCTGGCAGTGCCTCTGCCTTCTGTGGGCTGAGGGACAGCCTCTGGCAGGGCTACGAATTTATGCTTCTTGTGTAAAGCAAACACGTGAATACCGACCTATTTTAAACCTACACACATGCAGACTTACTGGAAAATACCTACAAAACTGTGTTCTGGTGCAGACGAGGACTGTGGCACACGAGCACAGAGTTTCTTTAGTTCCTGGGAGCTGGTGTCCGCCCTGCACCCTGGGAGCAGCTTTCCGGAGGAGCACTGCAGCACTCGAACGAAATTTAACGATTTTTATTGTTAGCTGGCAAACAGCAGCTTTGAATTCCCCAGTGTCTCCTGCCTCTGGTTCTCCCTGGGGGCTGAGGGAGGGCTGCACTCACCCCCCCGTCCTGGTGCTTTCCGTGCTACTGCGGCAGCATCGGTGCCTTCCCCAGCACCCAGTTCCCCTCAGCTGGAGCTCAGCGCTTTCTTTACTGGTGTATTCTGCACCAGTTTAATGAATAAACAGGGCTTAGAAGTTAAGTCACATCGTGTTCCACAGAGCAAGGCTCAGCGAAGAGCCCAGTGTGTCACTTCGGACAATGCCAAGACTTTTTTTGTGTGGTGGCTTTTTTTTACTGTGTAATAGGAAGTGCTTTCTGCAGAGTGTGTAATTCATACCCTGCAAACGCTGGCTGCCTTTTTCCCTTCCTGAAATAAGGCTGAGCTGCATATTTGGTTCCTCTGTAATTCTCTTGAAAAACGTTTGCAAAAGAAAAGTGAACACGGCCTGGCTTCTCGTGAAGATGAAAAGATTCCCACTTTCAGGTGGCAAGACCTATTTTTGAGGCTGAGACCTGATTTATTTATTTTTTTGCAACTTAGTTTATTATAATGTTTTCAGAGCTTGTGCTTTTGTCGTTTCTCTGCCATCCTAGAGAAGAGGGGGGAAAGATGACGGGTCTTGGGTGACAGGATACAGGGCACCTGAGCCACGGCGGCTGTGACAGGGGCTGTCTCTAGAGTTTAGAGTGGATGCTCACAGTTTGTTGGTCTTACTGCCTTGATTAAGCCTGTGGCTGGCAGCTGGTTAGTCAAAAAACCAGTTTGAGCCCTTTTCCAGCAGGCAGGGACTGAGGGGTAGAGGGTATGTGTGCAGGAGCCCTTACAGAAGGATTTTCCCCTGTGGGGCCTGGCTGTGTAAAGTTTTCTAAACTTCTTCTCTTCTAAAACCTGCCACTGTAATGCTGTCCCGTTTGAACATCTTCCCAGTTGAGTTCTGATGCCGTGCTGGGAATTGGTGTTCGTTACTGGCATGTGGCAATGTGAAATCTAGTGCCAGAACTTTGCCTGGAGTTGTGAACGTCCAGCTTTGTCCTGTTCTAGCCCAATCTCTGGTGGATTCACTGCATTTCTCCTTCCTGCGGGAAGAGCAGTGCGGGCTCCTCAGCTTCAGGACAAGGTGCCGAGTCTTCGTGCTTGTGCCCTGAAACCTTTCCCTTTGCTCACAGGTTTGGAAGCTCTGGCCATGGATCAGAAAGGCTATCGACGGGGGAGTTTCCAGAGCAGCACCAGTGATGAAGACATGCTGGAAATAGCGGGAGCATCTCTGGACTTCTCCATGGCAGACGACGACCCTCCGCTCGACAGGGAGGTGGGAGGTAATACCCGTGCATCTCTTCCCTTACTGTTATTTGTAGCGGCTTTCGGTAGGATTTCATGGTGATATCTTCTGTGTGGGTCCTGCTGGCCTCTGCCTGGGACGGGTCTTGCGTTTCACGGCACCGATGGGAGTCGTTTGCAGGATCCTGCGCGTTGCATGGGCAAACGGATTTCTGCAGAACAGCCCAGCGCCTGCTGACGTGCCGCCTTTGGCTCCCAGCCTTGCTGTGTAACTGGGGCTGGGGGGAGGCGCCTCTTCTGTGCAAAGCAGAAAATCTCCTTCAAATAAATGGCGATGGCAAGAAGCATGTGAGTGATTTTGTGGTGGTGGGGAGGCACTGCTCGTCTGCCTCCAGCCACCGAGCTGCCGGGTCTCGGGCTGTGTGCGTCTTGTCAGAGGGGAAAGCTGCTCTCCGAGCCCTCTGTGTGGTTACTTTGCGCAACCTCTCCCATTGCTTTGCTTTTAGGGCTTCTGGATAGTTCTTTCTGGAGTTTTCCAAAAGAGCTGCTGTAGGGAAGAGCTGGCAGTGCCATGAGGGAGGTGTTGTGATGGAACGGGATGTCCACACAGAGCAATTCCTGATATGAGCAGAGACTCTCCCTTCCCCTTCCCTCCTTCTTTACCTATAATTTTAAAGGTTGTCCGTTGTGGAGAGACTCTCGACATCTATCAGCCCCAAGGGGTTTGGTGCTGAGGTTGCACAAAGCCTGAGGTGCTGGGCATCCCCTGCCACCACGTGTCTGTCCAGAGAGGGTCTGACGCTGCCTCCTCTGGTCTGAGCCTGGGTTGTGCAATCACTGGGGGAGAGCGGTCTGCCCGGGTTTGCTGAGCTTTGGCGCTAGACAAGAAGATCTGCCTGGTTTTTGTTTTCTGTGAATTATTATGAGGTAGTTTAAAAGCAAAAATACTTGATTTGAACAGCAAGACTGCAAGTGTCCGTGACTTCCCATAAACCTTCTCCTCTTCTTCCCCCACCCCTGTTTACTGTAGGGCAAAAATTAAAAAGGAATCCTTCTGGTTTTGCTTCTTGAGTCCGTGGTTTGCCTCCAGGTAGCGCAGATGAGGACAGACTTCCTCAAATGTCGCTTGTCGGTACCCGAAAGGACCAGCCCTTCTGCTGCTGGAGACCCTGTAAGGGACGGGTCCTTGGCCTGGTCCCTCCCACCGCTTCCAGGCCGGAGCGGAGGAAGGATCGTGGTGTTTTTGTGGCGGTTGCGTTTACTCCGAGTGATAAGCGCTGGTTTGTGGTTTAAAAAACCTCTGTCTGTGCACAAAGGGACGTGCAAGATTTGCATCCCAGTGTGTTGTATCCTCAACTGGTGGCGGAAGTGGCTTTTAGAACTGGGCAGCTCCAAGAGCCGACTTTAAATCTCCTTGCACAGAGCTTGAAATAATGACTTGTGACTGAATTTGCTTCCGAAGAGCTGTTAATTACTAGTAGGTGCAGAATTAATACACAGAAATAATCACGTTATGCATGTTAGTAATGTAACTGTAAATCCACGTGCTCTCTCCTGGCGAGAGCCGTCGGGGTATCAGCTGTCTGAAGTTAAAGGTGTGCTCATGTTTAGTGTTTAGAGAGGAGGAGCTGAATTCTTTAACTTCTTGTAAGGAAATTGCTATTCTGTAGAGCTTAGGAGCAGCGGTGGGCGATGGAGCTGAGCTGAGCTTTGCTGCTGGCCTGAAGCAGCACTCGGTTGTCTCCCTCCTGCTGTAAATAGGTCTTCCCGTCTTGGCTCAGGGTGTTTGGAGGCCTGTGGCTACTGCTGTGAAAAAAGTGGGGATCCTCCCCGCTGGCACGTGAGTGATGGTGGTGGCACTTTGGGGGCTGCCCTAAAGCCGGTGGCCGAGAGGAGCCGTTCCCCTGAGAGAGGCTCTCCTGAAAGAGCTTGTCCTGTTGCAGGATGCTTCAGTCCACGGGCAGAGTTGACACAGAAGTAAAAGAGGAAATTTAAAAGGTTAAAGGCTTGCTTGCCAAAATATTGGTTTCAGTTCACTCTACAAACGTCCCCCACTGACTTCAGGAACCGTTTGCTGGCAAATGCTTGGGTGCGGGGCACATGGCCTGAGGATGTGGTGGCATGGGCCTGACTGGAGCTGGGGAGGTGGGGACTGAGGTTCTCCTGTGATGGAGCTGGACATCTCCTCTGCCCTTCACTGGACACGCTCCAGCCCCTCCATGTCCCTCCTGTCGTGAGGGGCCCAGAACTGGATGCAGCCCTCGAGGTGGGGCCTCACCAGTGCCTGGCACAGGGGGGCTATCGCTGCCCCAGTCCTGCTGGCCACGCTGTTCCTGACACAGACCAGGATGCTGTTGGCCGCCTTGGCCACCTGGGCACACTGCTGGCTCGTGTTCAGCCGCCTGTGACCAACCCCCCAGGTCCCACACTCCCACACTCTCACTCTTATCTTCTCTGCTTTGGACTTCAGCATTTGGTCAATAAAAGGGAACAGATAAGACTTTCCTTGAGTTTTTTTTCCAGGCTGTTGAGTTGTGCTTGGGAATGAAACTTGGCTTTTGAATAAAATCCTCTGATTTGTAGCCTTGGTGCCGTGGTAACGGTGTTACACTGGGCAGCAAGGGAACCCGAGCAGGGCTTTCTCAAAATCCTTGTCACAGCCCAGGTTTGACTCTTGGCAGAGGGCTGATGGGGCGGCACCGTGTTCTTTGAGGATACGGTCGTGCTTCCCAGCAGTTGTTTCATCTTACTGGCATGGCTTCCTTTCTGTGCTGTCGCAAAGGTGCCCAGAACTGCACGTGATGGTCAAGGGGCATTTCTACAGCAGTAAATCTTTTCTGCTTCTTAGTTTAAGGATTTTTTTTTAAGAAGCTATTTCCTTGTTGACTGCTCTCAAGTATTGAGCAATGACTTGCAGAGCGTTATCCACAGACACTTGAATTGTCCGGTCAGACATGCTGACATCGAGCACGACACTGCTTGCATTTGTCTCTCCCGTGCTCTGGGGGTGAGTGTCTTCTGCTCACTGGTGGCCCAGCTGTGGTCCTCTAAAGCCAGCCCGGGACACGCCGGTTGCCCAGCACAAGTTACAGTGAGTGTAGGCACCGCTTTTCCAGACCATTACAGCTACGTTGAATAGTCCAGGACAAGCAGAAGTGAATGGGATCCCCCTGTTCCCTTCCTCCTGCTTCCAGAATGGAGGAATTTACACCTTTAACACTTTGTGTCTTCAGCCACTCGCTTTTCTGTGAGAAAAGCTCTCGGGGAGCGGCAGGGAAAGTTAATGTGCTTAAGACCTTCTAAAAATCCTGTCCAAAGCTTCGTGGGTACCCAAGTGCATGGTCGGTTAGATTGTATTGCAGTCCTGTTGATTTATTTTTTTTTTATTTGAAGAAATATAAGATTTCTGAGGCCTGATTCCTTTGGCAAAGTCTGTTGGAGCTGCCTTACCGGGTAATACCTCCTGGATGGGGGGCTGATTCTCTCAAGTGGCTTGTCATGGGGGTAAGTTGAACTGATTCCTAATTCCTTCGTATCCCTTTCCAAAATTATTAAAATACAAATGGTTTCCTCTGAACGGGTTTCTGGTTGGGTGGATAAGTTAAGCAGTGATGCTGGCTTTTTGCTTTTCTTTCTCCACTCGTTGCTGCCGTGAGGGAGACTCTGGGCTGGGGAGGAAGAAGATGTCGCGCCTGGGCGTCACCGTACTCTCTGGGTGTGCTTTAAGGTGCAGGGAGCGAAGGCGAGAGCGTGGTCCCCGCTTCTTTCGGAGCAAGACTTAAAAATATTTCAATGGCTGGAAGGTTTCCTTTTTTACTGTTGGATTTAGGAAGACTTTTTCTCTTTGAGCTCCAAGGGCAAGAATTGAGAATTGCAATAGCACCGAATAACACCCCAAAAGCGCAGCGGGGTCGGTGGGGTTTGGTTTCATTGGGATTTGTGGTTCCATCCACTCGCCCTCCCCGCACCGGGGAAGCGGAGGTGGGTGGCGTTTCTTCCTGCAATGTTGGGGGTGGCCAGCTGGCCCTGGGAAGGGTTAATTACCTAATTTGCTGGCCAGGGGATTTCACCCAACTGCTGCAGGCTGGCCTAATGCGCCCACCCAACAGGAGTGCTAAAGGGCCACCTTCTGGGATGGATCCCCGAGCTGGAGACATCTCCCCAGGCTTTGTTCTTCACCCGCCTTCCTCCTTGGCCTCCAGACAGAGCCCCGGGGTTGTCGGAGCAGCCCGTGGCCGGCGGCCAGCGGATCGGGGGGGGGGGCCCGAAGCCAACGTTTGCCGGGTGGAGTGTTTCAGACCCGCCAGACAATGCCTAAATGACAAGCTATCGCTGGCTAATTGGAGCCGGGAGAACTTAATCACCAGCCCCTTTGAGCTCTTGTGTGCCTTGAATGGGGGAGATAAAGAGCGCTGCTGGGGCCCCGGGGGGCTGGGGCCGGCTCCGAGGGAGGACAAAGGGACGGTTCGGTCCCTGCCGCCTCCCGGGGGGACAGCGAGGGAGGGCATCGCTCCCGGCCGGCGGGGGACACGTCCGCAAGGTGGGGAAAAGGGGTGTTTATTTTCAGGACAGTCCCTTGGGAAACGCGTGTTTTCCTGTGGCGATCCTTGACTTGGTCCCGAGCAGGGTCTGTCCCGGTCCCTTGGACTGGGAGAACTGGGTGCTCGTCTCGGGGGTGTCGTGTCCCCCCGTCGTCCCCCCCCCCACCTCGGACAGACCGTGGGCGAGGGGGCCAAGTGCCGGGTCTGCCCGGTCTTTGGGGCTGGAGCCTGGGGGGTGGCGGGGGGCGGAGGGCACGGCGTTGGCCCGCCGGGCTCCTGGGGCCCGGGAGAGCCCGG
>VXAK01023879.1:8122-30792 GCA_013399435.1 Arenaria interpres | reverse complement strand
GGGATTTCTGCTGTGTAATGGCTGGTTGTTCGCGCCCCGCTCCCTTTTGTCTGCAAAACCCTTCCTTTTTTTCCACCTGGGCCGGAGGGAGGGGAGCGGTGGCACGGACCTCTCCCGGTGTCGGGGCTGTCACCTTGCTGTGCTGGCAGGACAGTTAGCGGAGCCCTGGTGGCAGTGCTGCGGTGACAGTGACAGTCGTCTGTAACTTTAACGGGCACTGCCTTCTCTTTTTTTTTTTTTCCTTAAGCCAGGCAGACTCTCTGAAGTGGAACGTTAACCCATTTTGGGGAGAAGAGGTGATCAAAACGCTGACAAATCGGTGTCTAAAAATGAGCTGTGCTTCTCTCAACGTTCTGGCGTTTGACCGCTGGCTCCAGGGGTTAAATACTGCTTCCGAGAGCTGTGCGTTAGGGACTGCCCCGACCGGTACCATCAGCTTCTGACCAGGCATTACTGAGCTCATTTTCTTCCTTTATTCCTCTCTGGGTATCCTAGCATCCTTGATTTGCGACCAGCTGAGGCAAGAAATATGATCTTGATAAATATTTATGCCTGTCAGCCATTTTACAGTTCTGTGTTACTCCTGGAAAAAAATGTAAGGACATTTTCTGGGTATCTTCCGTGGGATAGAACCGCTTACGCGGCTGGGAGATTGCCGTGCTGGAACCCGGGGGTTCTGACTCTGTGATGTACCCCCTGCTGCCGGGGAGGGCAAGCTGGGCTGGACGGGGCCAGAATGGGGAGAGGAGCGGGGGGCAGGCTGGTCCCCAGCGTGTGGGTCACGTTACGCCGTCCCTTTGGCCCCGTTGTGAGACCCCACGAGCAGCTGCTGGTTGTGGTATGGATGGGATCCATGGGGCTGGGACCCGTGGGACTTTGGGGGAGTGATGTCCTGCAGCCCATGTCCTGCAACCCCCCTGCCCCGGGGTCTTGTTGCTGTGGCAGCTCTGAGCTGGGGGAGTGTTCCCAGGACGGATGAAAGACACTGCTCTGGGCAGTTGTTCCAGAAGAGCGAGCAGGGAATGACCCCCATCTCTTCTTCTTCCCTGGAGGGGTTCAAGGCCAGGTTGGACGGGGCTTTGAGCAACCTGGTCTGGTGGGAGGAAATGGGAATCGGACCCAGGTGAGCGAGCTGGAGAACATCTGGTTGCCACAGAGCGGCCCAGGTGGGCGTTGGGATGTTGGGTGGTTTGGGAGGCAGTGGCCTCCTCACAGCCCGGTGCCACCATCAAGGTGACACGCTGGGCCATACCTCGCTTGCCTCCCTGGTTCAGTTGTTCTGCTGTGGTCCTGGTCTCCATGTCCGTGGCCTTTGCTGTGAGGCTCTGCAGCTCTGAACCGTAGGTGTGACTTGTTTGGGCTGTGGTTGAGTGGGACGATACCCTGTCTTGTCCCCTGTGTCACACAACTGCTCCAGAGGGGGCTGCTTGCCCTGAGGGGCTGTGGGGAAGCCCTCCCCCAGCCGGCTTTACACAGGGGGGATCTGAGGCCTGTACGTGATGAACCTGGTTGTTGGTTTTGGGATGATTTATTCAAGGAGGTTTTGGTCCATCAGATTTGTAGAACAACGTTTGGGATCCCCGGAGGGAGGTTTGACCGGGGAGGTCTCTGAAAGCGCCGATGCCAGTTTGTATTTCCAAGCTCTCGGCTTTGTAAGTGACAAATGTTGTTAAAACCAGAGAAATTCCTCTTGGCTCTCGGCAAATGTGCCCCATTTTCTTTCCTGTGCAAGGCGGGCTCACTCTGTGCACTCGCCACTCGGAAGATCTCTGGAGAACTTCAGTTAACCTTTTTTTTTTTTGTCCCGAATGAAGCAGGGAGCCTTTAAGTGGGTTATTTGGTGGCACTTGTCAGTTGTGCTACGTGACTCATCTTGTTTTCTGGTGGCTTTTCCTCTGTGAAGAGGCTGCTGTGCCAGTCTGGGGGATGGCGTGGGAAGACATTGGGGGACTTTATTCCCCTCTCTTGCCTTTAGACGGTGGGGTAGAGAGCCATTGTTTGAATCCTTCTCATCCAAAGGCATCTTTGCCCTGGTGGTATCCACAACCTGAATAAGCTAAATGAAATATTAAACATTATCCTTCCAGGCGTGAGTTTTAAAACTCCTCTTCCCCGCCACCTTTCAATTTTGACCGGATTTTGGGTTTTGCATCTTTTTTCTTTTTTTTTTTTTTATATCTTCTGGGTGACTGTAAACAGTCAGTGTCTGACAGAACCCTGCTCAGAGCTGCTCTCCTGCCCGGGTCTGAAACCGCAGCCTCCCGAGTAGCATCAGAGAGAGGGTAAAGCCTGGGAGGTCTCTGGCTGTCAGAGCCTGTGGGAGCCAGAGCAGCGTGAACGGCCTCCTCGGGGAGCTCCAGAGCCCGTGTCCAGGGTGGAAACCGGCGTCATCTCGATTTTCTGGGGATGCTTTTGCGTCATGGATAATGGACTGTGGGGCACCCTTCACCTCTGCTGAAATTTAATGGGATGTTTCTTGGAGTAACCCCAGTTTTTGCCCTTCCAGCATTCGGTGGCTTTAGAAAAATATCTGGAGTAATTTCTGAGGGATTCTGTTGGTGTCGAGTCGGAGCAGGGGCCTCGGTGCTTGCACAAGCAAAGGAATGAAGCTCGGGCTGAATTGCACAGAAAAACTTGTTCCATGACAGTTACTGTCAATGAAGCTGCTTGATTTCCTGGGATAAAGTTTAAAAGACCTTTGTTTTGTTTTTGCCTCGGTGAGTTTCAACACCTTCCTCAAGCTACTTGCAAGAGGCTTTCAGAAATCCATTCTTAAAGGAGCAAGTGTTACATTCATGGGGATTTTAAAGGTTCTTTTCGGTCAGAGATGCTCAATGTTTTGTTGTAGGAGCCAAGGAAAGCAGGAATAGATTCATGGTGGTTTTCCAGGTGGAATTTTCCCAGGGCAGGTAAAATCTGTGTGGATCCAAGGCTTCTGCCCTGAGTGCCCCAAGGGCAGGTTCTGCTCTGCCGCCTCCTGCTCAGCAGGGGACAAATGCCACCTTGGCTGGGGACTGGCCGTAAACTGAGCACCTGGGGACGTGGAGGCAACGTTAATCCATTTTCTACACTGAGGTCCAGGACTAGCTGGTTGGATGATCTTTCAAGGTTCCTTCCAACCTCAGTAGTTCACCGACTCTATGATTGATGGATTTATTTTCTCAGCAGAGGTCAGTGGAACGGGATGCTGCTCCAGAGCTTTTTCTCGGGAGCTCGGCTTGTACCGTGCAGAGCCCTTGTGTGTTGTCTTCAGACAGACCCGGCCAGCCCTCGTCACGCTCTAGATTAATAGTCTTCTGTAGGCCCTGCCCCGTAGCCTTGTTCTCTGCTCCGAACCATGAAGAGATTGTCTTGTGACCAAAATTCTGGGAATGTACATCCCCACTAAGTGTCGTTTTCCGTGGGCTGGAGGTTAGGCAGAAGGGCGAGTGGTTTGGCTGAGGTTGTTTCACCTGAAGGGTGGCTGTGAGCCCTGATTTGGTCTCTTCTCGAGTCTTCCTTTGGTACCACCTTCTGCTTTTCAGGTCCTCCTGGCCCTCCACAATGATGGGGGGTCGGATGCTTTCCTTCTCCTGTGTCCCATCTCCCATCCACAGCCCTCCTGCCTTCACTGCATCCACCCGGGACTCCCTTCAGCTCTACTCGGGGTCTCAAACATTCCCCTTCTCCTTTCCCTCTGCTCTCCTCAAATGGCAAAAGTTCTAGATTTAGGGAAAAGTTAACATCTGGATGCTGGTGTTGATTTACTTTGCTGGTTCTTGAACAGTCATTTCCAGGAATGATGCTGTCTCTACGTGAACTGCTGGAGCTGGGGAGGGACATACCCCTGGTCACCGCAGGAGCCTTGCTTGGCGTGTTTCACTCGAGGAACAGCTCATTAGCTCTTTGCTTCCACTGAAATCTGTGATTTTCCCACTAAATTAGTGTTTTGGTGAATGATTTGTTGTTTTTTTTTCCTGTAAAAGGGCAAATCTAAGAAATACCCGATTTCTCTCCCCAGGATTTTCCTCATATAACGGAGGAGGGATGAACGGCACAAGCACGATGATGGATTTCCTGGAGGAACCTCTTCCTGGTGTGGGCACCTATGAAGATTTTAACACTATAGATTGGGTGCGAGAGAAATCCAGGGACCGGGACAGGCACAGAGAGGTAAAATATCTTGCTGCTCCTTGCTGGCACTGAAGGCAGAGTAATTAACTTGCTGGAGCTAATCCCAGTTTAATGGCTGGACTGGGAAGGAGACGTGTGCTGGAGATACATCTGGGATGGAGGGATTGCCCTTGGGATGGGAACCGGGAGCCTCCCTGCAGGATCATTAGTTTGAGGGAAAGGAAGGCTAAATTGATCGTGCTGCAGTTTATCAATTGCTGCTTCTCTTCTGAAGGCTTTTACTCACTCAAAAAGCTTTCGTGGATTTCTGACCCACATCTTAAATGCCTTAATGGCGTGTTTTCTTGTGCCCTGTTAAACTTGCTCGGCTGAAGCACAGCAAGCCCCGCACTGCTGCTCCTGGAAGCTGTTTTTCTGCTCACGCAATTGCACTTGTGAACGATGCTCCTTCTGTTGGAATTGCGTTTGAGAAAACTAAGTGCAGTTCTTCCACAAGTCATTCCCGGGGCGTCACCGCTCTCTGCTATTAAATAAATCTGCTTAGAAAGCAGGGGATGCTTTAAATAAAGTCCCGATGTCCCCAGCATGCTCCTGGTTCACGAGAAGCCCTTGCTGGTGAATCCTTGTGGGGTGATGACCGAACTCAACGTGTCTGTTTGCTTGCCAAAATAGTCATTAATTATTATTTTTTTTTTCTGAGCCTCACAAAACAACTTGTGTCTTAACAGTAGTGCACAAACTGACCACGGTCCCTGCTCAGTGTGTGAGCACCTACAATAAATACAGTATAGTGCCTAAACCTGAACACGTACAGACCCAGTTCAGAGGCTCCGTCCCCCCAGTACCTCCTGCCCCCAAACCTGTCCCCATCTATAAATGAAGAGATAGACCTGAGGGCTGCTCACAGCTACGCCCCAGGCAGGTGCGTGTATGTAAAGGTGATGCCCCTCGGCATGGAATGGGACCAGCTATTCCCTGTCTGTGGAGGCACTTGTATGAAAACACTGCTTCTGGCTTTACCGAAAGAAGCTGAAATGGGGTCAGGGCAGAAGTTCCTGCTGGCCAGAGAGGTGTAGGCTTGGTCCAGTGAGAAGAAATAGAAAGGAAATAGTTTTGGCCCCAGCCCCTGCCTTGGTTCAGCAGCAGTTCCCCTCCTGGGCAGCACGGCATCTGAAAGGCAAAAATCCAGAGGAAAAACCACCCAAGGCTCGATCAGGCGGAAAGGATTCTGACTGTATTTATTCCTCATTTAGCGAGCGTTAGTTGTTTGCATCAATGTGCCTTTTTATCTGGGAATAATGGTGGTGTCCTGGAATGCATCCCCGGGTGGAGGCAGTGGGGGCACACAGTAGCTCTTCTGTCACACTTTTGTCTCCCTGTCCAGAGCAGTGACACTGCCAGGCATCACCCCTCAGATGGGACCAGAGCCCCCGAGGAGCTCACCCTCCTGGGGCATCTTGGTCCCACTTCCCAGTGCCACCAGCACCAGTTCCAGCCTGACCCTTCCTCCGTGTTGGTGTTAAACTGGTGACCCCCTTCCCGTCTCCTCTGCCCAGAGCAGTGTCCGGGTGGTGTGGCAGATGTTGGGCAGTAGCTGGGGACTCCGGAGGGTTGGTGACAGCTCTGCTTTGCTGTCACAGCTGGTGGTATCAGTACCTGCCGAACGGGATCCATAAATTCCTGGGGGCAAAGCGAATGAATGGTTTCTTCAGTCTCCAGATTTGCTTGTGGCATCGGGATGTCGGTGACTTGCTGTCACTGACAAGTAAAAGATGGCAGTAAAAGATTGAGGGATGAGTTCTGTCTCGGTTTTGTGCAGAAGACACCGAGGAGGAGAGTGTGACTTGAACACTTTCTGTTTTGCTGGGACAGATGGCAGTCGCCTCAACCTGCTCTTGTCCATCTCCTGCCCTGAGCTGCATTTCTGTGCCAGCTGCAGGAGCAGCTGCTCCTCACCCCTCAGAGCAGAATGTGTCCTGAGGGCTGTTGTTTCCAGTCTTACGGGCTCATCTTCCACTAAGCACCTCACCAGGTAGTTTTTAAGACGTTTACACCGAAGTAGATCAGTGTCTGTAACAGATCGTTGTTTCTTTTTGAAAAACCCTTTTCCAGATCACCAGTAGAAGTAAAGAGTCCACCTGGGCACTGATCCACAGCGTGAGCGATGCCTTCTCGGGCTGGTTGTTGATGCTCCTCATCGGGTTGTTGGCAGGTAAGAGCAAAAACCATCTAAGACTCTGTCCTGGTTCCGCTCTGCAGCGTCGGGATCGGTTCCTCCCACGAACCCAGGCAGAGCCCTGGAGAGGGAGACTTTGTCCCTGGAGCAAGGGCTGTGTGAGGGGCTGCACCGGTGTTCGTGGCTCTGCCGCTCCTTTGCAATTCACAGAGAATTATTTTTTTACGTGCTTTGAGGCCATATTTGTATAGACGGCCAGATGCAAAGCTGAGACTGAGCGCTGGCCTGGCCGCTGCTCTGGGTCTGCTGCTACAGAGCTCTGAGATAAATGGAGATTCAGCAGAAGGGAGCTGATGGAAGTGTGGGTCAGAGGAGAGTCTTGTGCATCTTTGCTGAACACTCTGTAGACAAAGGAGAGGTTAATCCCCAGGACTGCTGGAAAGATGGTCTTTTTTCTTTTTCCTTACTATGCTTGGATACAATGGGTGGGAGGTGTTTCCTGGGCAGGGATTTCAGAAGGAAACTTTGGACCCGGGGCTGCAGAAGTGCTTGGGCTGGGTAGAGCTCTTCCCGGTGGAGAGCAGCTGAGTGTTCATCACGAGGGATGAAATGAAGTCTCCTGTTAATATTTACAGAGGAGGGCTGCGAGTCGGTTTCTCATTAACTGGCAGATTTGCTAAATGTTTATTGCTGCCTCTGGAGCTTGTACTGGGACTTGCTCCTGCGGATCAGAGGTCTCTGCTCCTGGCCTCTGTTGATGTGGTTTTTTTGCTGGGAGCAGAGCTGATGGCAGCATTTATCTGTGGGGATTGTAGGAGTTGTTTTTAGCAGAAAACTAAGGAATTGCTTGAAGATTCCTCATCTAAAAGCGGGGTTACTCTCTGTGCTGGCTCTCTGCTGGCTGGCTTTCACTGGGCACAGTTGTAACTTTACCCTCCCTTTTTAATTTTTTTTATTTCATATTGGGGTTGTAAATATTTCCTCCATGTTCAGAGTTATTCCTGTCACAGTATTAGTGTCTTTAGTGTAACTCCTGGATGCCAGCTCTTGCGCTGCAGAGCGGTGACACGTTTTGTCTGCATCCTCCAGAGACACAGTACGTCCCTCTCTGCCTCCCAGCCTGCTTGCTCCGCTACGTTTAATAGGTGCTTGTCCAGTATAATTGAGAAAAAATAATTTCTAGTCACATAGGGTGAATCTGAACACAGTTTGTGATGCTTGGCCTTTTAAATACCATCAGGCATGTTTTGTTTCCTGACCTGCTCTTTTCAAGATTATGTATATATATATATATATATATACTCTTAAGCAAATCTTCCCATTTAACTCTCTGTGGAATAAAAGTGAAATGTAGGCAAAGTTATCAGTCCTGCTCTATTTGTTGGTAGGTGAGGCAAGAATCAGTAGGGCAGACCGTAACCTTCAGGTATTTGAGCCTCCATAAGACGATGATTTACTTGGGTTTTTCCCCCTTCAAACCAGGTTCCTTAGCGGGTCTGATAGACATCTCTGCCCACTGGATGACGGATCTGAAGGAGGGCGTGTGTTTAGCAGGCTTCTGGTTTAACCACGAGCACTGCTGCTGGAAATCCAACACCACCTTCACCGACAGAGACAAGTGTCCCGAGTGGAAGAGCTGGTCCCAGCTGATCCTGGGCCATGGAGAGGTGACTTGTACCTACAGTTGGTTTTGCTGCTGAAATGTCCCATTTCCGAGCCTGTACTGTCCCTTGGGAGCCATCTGGATTTATATACCAGATCTGTGAGCTCTGGGGGGTTGGTGGTTTAACATTCATTGTTGGGGTCTTCCAAGGATATCCCCATAAGCCAGCAAATGAAACTTGCCCTTGAAACCTCAGATTCAGTGTAGTTCTCCTCATTTTTGTCTGATAGCCGTGTGTGTGATCACCTGCTGTTCTGTGTGCTGGCCTCAGTGTGCAGCTTTGATTGGTCTCAGTAGAAATCATCTAATTTGGGTAACTTTTTCTTTGTTTCAGGGGGCTTTTGCATATATTCTCAACTACTTCATGTACGTTATCTGGGCCTTGCTGTTCTCCCTGCTTGCAGTGCTGCTCGTGAAGGGGTTTGCTCCTTACGCTTGTGGCTCAGGGATCCCAGAGGTGAGTGAGGATGGAAGCGGGTTGGGATTTTCGGAGGTGGGGTAGGGACCCACCATCCAAAGATAACGTGTGCCTGCTATGGAGTTACGATTTCTTGCACTTCAGATGGTGGTTTAATGTCTGCTTTTTTCCAGACTGTTACTGAAACATGTCTGGTACTTAAGCCTCAATGCAATCCCATTTAAAAAGTGGAATATTTTGGCATTTACTGCCGGGGATACCAACAAAAGCGCCCCGTCGGTGTAAGACAGGCTCCACGAGACGCGGACTTCTCTTCAGCTGGGAGAGGAATCCCAAAGGGAGGACTCGATGGCTGTTTCTGCCTTTGCATGGAGAGATATATTTACATCTCTGTGCTACTTTTGATACCTGGGAGGGAGTCTGAGAGCCGTAGGGGAGTGTTGAGGGCAGGACTGGGAGCGCCTGGTAAAAGAGGAGCTCTGCCCAGGGCTTGACTGAAAGCCTGTAGAGCTTTGTGTGCTTGACTTCCAGATCAAAACTATCTTAAGTGGTTTCATCATTAGAGGCTACCTGGGCAAGTGGACGCTGGTCATCAAAACCATCACCTTAGTGCTGGCCGTGTCCTCTGGGCTGAGCCTGGGCAAAGAGGGGCCCCTGGTGCACGTCGCCTGCTGCTGCGGCAACATCTTGTGTCATCTCTTCACCAAGTACAGGAAGAACGAAGCCAAGCGCAGAGAGGTACGGAGAGACGTGGGGGACGTGGGGAGAGCCGTGGGTCTGGCTCTCTGTGCTGGGTGTAGGTTGTTCTGCTTTGGCGTGTTCTCGGTGTTCAGCACAACGCCTGGTTGGAGCAAAAGCCATCTCGGTTGGGAAGTGACACCACAGTGTGTCCCCAGCAAAGGGCGTCATCTTGTTTGTGATGGGGACTAACCCAATTCGGCGATGCTTGTGTTTGTCACACAACTCCACAAACGATATTGGGGCTGTTTGAGGGACCTGGACTGGGCCGTAGGAGTAGAATGAAGGGCTTTGCTTTTGGGGCCACAGCGATGGAGGTGGTGTAAGAACCAAGCCAATGTCCAGCATGAATCACAGAATGGTTAGAGTTGGAAGGACCTTAAAGCCCCCCCAGTGCCACCCCCTGCCCTGGGCAGGGACACCTCCCACCAGAGCAGGTTGCTCCAAGCCCCCTCCAACCTGGCCTTGAACCCCTCCAGGGATGGGGCAGCCACAGCTTCTCTGGGCAACCTGGGCCAGGCTCTCACCACCCATGAGTGTTTCCTCACGGTGCTGTCAGGCTTTTCTCCGGACCAGTCCCTGGAGAAAGGTTCATGGGAGATGTGTGGTGTCACAGAGGCCACCTTACCTTCTGCTAAACCAAATCCCACAGAATCCACCCCGTGGCCCCACAGCACCTCCAGTGACACCGTTCTTAGAAACCGTGTGACTGGGAGACAGGCAAAGCCGGGAAAAGTCAGTGTGTTCTGGAAGGTGAAATTACTGCTATTCTGTATTTATTCCACCTTTATCTGAGGTGAAAGCACAGCGTGAAATCAGCTGAAACAGGAAAAGGTTATTGCCAGTGATGCTACTTCTGCTAATTTGGGGAAGAGACTGCTTAATTGTGAACCCCAATGTCCTTGTAGCTCCCTGCAGGGCCGGAATTGGCTCACTCCATCTTCTTTTCCCTGCTGGCAGACCCTGGTTTACTGTGTGCTCACTGGAGAGAAAAATTGTACAAATTTAAGTAAAGACAAAGAAAAATAGGGGGAAGGTTGGGAAGGGGGGGACTGGAAATGTCTGACTGTCCTTGGTTTCTCTCTTAGGTTTTATCGGCAGCCGCGGCTGCTGGTGTGTCTGTAGCTTTCGGTGCACCGATCGGAGGAGTGCTCTTTAGTCTGGAAGAGGTAACATCAGCATTTTCTGTTAGCCCTTGGCGAGCTGTTTTATTGCAAGAACTGACCCTGCTGGTTTAAAAATGCAGCCCGCTCCTAACTGCTTGGGTGTGGAAAGGAGACCCTCTTGAATACTCATTGGTGGTGTATTTACAAGGCCAAGCAACCTAAAAGCTTATTGGGGTTTCAGGTAATTCTTCCAAATACTGGAGAATTTATTTTTGGATGATGTCTGTCCCCAGCTTTGCAATAAAACCCCTTGGTTTCTCCCGGTCTGTCCATGCTCAGCAAACACTGACTGCTCACAGCCACCGCCTCTGTCACGGCCACTCTCCTGCCACCTCTGTCCCGGGGGGCCTGGGATCAAACTTCCCTGGCTTATCAAACCCCTTTTCCTTCCCAAGGAACTTGTAATCCTTGTTCTTTTGGTCCAGACACGCGATGGGTCACCGCTGCTTGCTTCAGGGCTCAGCTCAGAGGAAGCCAGGATGGTTTTGCCCCGCTGAACAGTGGTCGTGGTGGCAACTGAGGCAGCCGCTGCTCTCCGGCACTTCTGGGCTGAGCAGAGCACACGAGGCAAATAGTTTTCTCCAAATTCAGCTCATAGCTGATTTGTGATGGCTTCTATTGCCCGAGTCAGTCACCTCTACTTGAGGGATCGTGGAGGGCACTCGCTGCACTGGAGGGACGAGGGCCAGGACCCATCCGTCCCTGCTGTCCCATCCCATGGATCGGGAGCTCAGACAGAGCCCGGGGCGCTTGGCTGGAGAGGAGGGTGTGAGCCAGCGCACATCGATCTCCCTCCCTGCTCTTCACGCGCTGGTGGTTTTGTTACTGGGCAGCGATGGGTGTAGCGACACACGTTAAAGTGGCCAAATCTGCTTTGTTTTTCCTTTTTTAGGTCAGTTACTACTTTCCTCTCAAGACGCTGTGGCGCTCCTTCTTTGCTGCCCTGGTGGCTGCCTTTACTCTGCGCTCCATCAACCCTTTCGGCAACAGCCGCCTGGTTCTTTTCTACGTGGAGTTCCACATGCCGTGGCACCTCCTGGAGCTCGTGCCCTTCATCCTTTTGGGAATATTTGGTGGGCTTTGGGGAGCTTTCTTCATTCGCAGCAACATCGCCTGGTGCAGGCGACGCAAGACGACCAAGCTGGGGAAGTACCCCGTGCTGGAGGTGTTCGTGGTGACCGCCATCACGGCCGTTCTGGCCTTCCCCAACGAGTACACCAGAATGAGCACCAGCGAGCTCATTTCCGAGCTCTTCAACGACTGTGGCATTTTGGACTCTTCCAAGCTCTGCGAGTACGTCAACGACTTCAACAGCACCAAAGGGGACGACCTGCCAGACCGAGCCGCTGGCCCAGGAGTTTACACCGCCATGTGGCAGCTGGCTTTGGCCCTCATAATGAAAGTCTTCATCACCATCTTCACCTTTGGCATGAAGGTGAGAATTGCTCATAAAGGAGCTCACATTCCTCTCATCCTCTCCAGGAACCCCAGGTGTTAGAGTTTTATTTGCTCAATAAACAGACTTGTTTTCCTCCCCGAGGTCTGTTAAGAAGGGGTCAAGGTGATAGACTGTGATTATTTGTTCTTTTGCTTTTAGCCTGAGTGTCAGGAGTCCTGAAGTGCCAGTGAAGCTGGTGTGTCAGGGCTTTGTGTCCTCTTTTCCAAACACAGAATGCTTCTAAATTGTCCTGTCTTAAGCCTTTTTGATATATATGCAGTAGATCATAGAATCACAGAATGGTTTGGGTTGGAAGGGACCTTAAAGCCCCCCAGTGCCACCTCCTGCCCTGGGCAGGGACACCTGCCACCAGACCAGGTTGCTTCAAGCCCCGTCCAACCTGGCCTTGAACCCCTCCAGGGATGAGGCAGCCACAGCTTCTCTGGGCTACTATTAGCTACGCAAAAGCTAATTGCAAAGCAATCGATACCATAGTTTGTAAATGCTTAGTTATCACAGAATGGTTTGGGTTAGAAGGGACCTTAAAGACCATCCAGTTCCAACCCCCTGCCCTGGGCAGGGACACCTCCCATCCAGACCGGGTCATTGCTGTTCTGTGGTCGGAGGGTTGTGAGCTCCTTTGGTGGCACCTCCTGAGCTATGGATGTCCTGCCTGGGGCTGGGCTCTCCTGCGGTGAGGTTCAGCATGTAGAACCCAGCATCTCCCACTGCCCTCCAGATCCTCCAGTGGTCTGTCTGGAAAGGTGACCCCACCACAGAGGTTTGGACGTCATGGTTGCTGGGAGGTGGTTGCTGACATTCAGGGGCGATCATCAAGTCTGTGAGAGAGACTGTGAGAAAGCTGCAGGAGAGATGTGTACAGGAGAGTGGGGAGATTCTCTGGCAAGGAACAGGAGCTTTGGGAGTCCTGGAAGAGGAGAGACCTGCCGGCGGTAGCTCTGTGGGGTGGCACTTGTGCCACATGGGTCAATTCCTGCACTCTCACGGTGGCGTTTGACTTTCTGCCAGGGGAGAGGGACGGCTCCGCTCCCGGTACGTGAGGGCAGCAGAGAGGGAAGATCCCCTGCCTGCAGCAGTCACGTAGGCGGGAGGTTGGGCAGCCCCGGGGGAGCGATAGCCCTGTGTGCAGGCGGAGCTTTGCTTCATTCTCTTGGGAAATAAAGCTTTTGAAAAAAGCTCGTTCTGTTCCACGCCAGCTTCTTGTTACCTCTCGGAGAGGAGGGGAGGCAAGCTCTTGCAGGGACTGTGGAGCAGGAGGGGCAGAGGTGACAAACGGAGGCAGCTTGGCCAGGTTTAACCTCAGCGTAACCTCTAACTCAGTCCTGTTTCCAGCTTCCAGCGCTGGTCTTGGAAATGCCTGAGAAACGTCATGTTTCCTGATGTGTGTTTTCCAGGTGCCCTCGGGTCTCTTCATCCCCAGCATGGCGGTGGGGGCCATAGCGGGCCGGCTGCTCGGCGTGGCCGTGGAGCAACTGGCCTTTTACCACCACGACTGGGCCATCTTCAGCGGCTGGTGCAGCCCAGGGGCCGACTGCATCACTCCCGGCCTCTACGCCATGGTGGGGGCCGCAGCCTGTCTGGGTAAGCCGAGGACGTGGATTTTAGAGCCCGAGCTGTGCGTTTTGGTCCTGGTTGCCCGTGTAAAGATGTGTGAAATGCTGCCCCTGTTCTCACAGTCCGCAGACACCAGCCTCGCCTCCAGAGTAGGAAACTCTGTAGTAAAATACGGAATGTCTCTCATCCTGTTTGCATTCCAGCCCCAGCCCGTCGCTGGCAGGTTTCGGTGGGGAGGCTCCTGGGCGGGCGGCTGGAGCCAATGGGACCGGCCAGGGACTTCAGATTTTCCTCTGGGGGGTTAATTTACTTCTCTTCCTCTTCTGGCCTGAGATCTTACGGTGCAGCTCTTCTTTCAAGTGCTCTGGGTTTTGGTAACGCTTTTTCCGCTCGGCTGGATTTAAAAAATAGAGTGCACGTGACTGAACTTCATTTTTACTGCAATTCCCAGTCCTCTCCTCCACGGACTAGTACCTTTAACTCTTAAGGGATGACTTGACTATATCGGGAGAAACTCTCCTCTCAGGAACAATAAAAATGTGCTACCAAACCCCGTCTTTGGGCTTTTTAAAGGGGATAAACATGCTTGTTTGCGTGTAATCGATGAAAAATAAATACAGTTCCACTTCATTAACTGTTCTGTTTGCCACTGGGCAGTGCTAAGGGGTACGTGCCCCTTTAGGAGGTGGTTATTGGAGCAAAACGCCTCTAAAATATTTGGGAGTAGCTTTGGGACTTGAATCTCAAAAGAATAAGTAAAATATGCCGAGGCAAAATGCTGTTATGTAAAAATGATGCCCATATTTAAGAGGAACTCATGATAACAATATTTAAGGAGGCTCGCTCCTGAAACGCCTCAACTCTTCTAGTGCTGAAAACCTCCAAAAGCCTAAGGAGCAGTAGCCAAAGTGTCTGGCTGGAAGGTGGCAAACTTGGAAAGGGCTAAGCCCTTGCTGTCAGGGGAGGTGATGCTCGCGGCCAGAGGATGTCAGGGTGACACTTGCCCTTTGCGTATGGCCCATCAGAGGTCACATTTCATGAATCCACCTATGGAGGTGTGTACAGGGCCCTTCTGTGGCATGGCTGGGCTGTTTTGGAGCTGAGTAACGTGAGAGACAGTTGGTCTTTTAGAGTCACCTCAGAGTTCAATGGAAGACCCTCAAAACCGCATAGCAAACCCTTGTAAGCCCATGGCACCGTGTTCTGGAAAGGATGGGTGGTTTCAGTACCATGTTCTGTTTGTGGAGGCTTCCACTGCGATGCTGAATGTGATGGAGGAGTCCCACGGCACAACCCCTTGCTGATATCAGACCTTCTCTGGAAGCATTGCAGGGGACAGCTGAGACAAAGCTCGGAACAGCTCTCCTGCCAGGAGACCCCCAGCACTCCGTGTTCACGTCCTCTGTGTTTTCTCTGCAGGTGGGGTGACCCGAATGACTGTGTCGCTGGTGGTCATCATGTTTGAGCTCACCGGCGGACTGGAATACATCGTTCCTCTGATGGCAGCAGCCATGACCAGCAAGTGGGTGGCTGATGCCATCGGGCGGGAGGGCATTTACGATGCCCATATTCGCCTCAATGGATACCCTTTCTTGGAAGCCAAGGAGGAGTTCTCACACAAGACACTCGCCATGGACGTCATGAGGCCACGGAGGAACGATCCTCCTCTGACTGTCATCACGCAGGACAGCATGACCGTAGAAGACGTCGAGACCATCATCAATGAAACCACCTACAGTGGCTACCCGGTGGTGGTGTCGCGGGAGTCCCAGAGGCTTGTTGGGTTTGTCCTCAGGAGAGACCTCATCATTTCAATCGGTAAGAGGCAAGGTGTAGCACAGATAAATGACATCGTCAGAGGCCTTAATTGGCACCTGCTGTACTTTACTCGAGGAGTTTAAATGCCCAGTAGTGATGGTGGCTGTGCTTTCTGGTGCCTGCATCTCCATCCCTGAGCGGGGGGGGGCTGCACACATGGAGTGCGAAGGCCAGGATGGCTGTCCCGGTGCAATTAGTGTGGTTTTATGAATTCATAAACCTTAGGGCACAGCAGTGAAGCAGGAGACTTCTTACCAGCAAGGATGAGGCTTCCTGACTTCATGGATGACTGGCTGTAGAAATCTTTTGTAACTGGTCATGTCTCAAACCTTATTTTAGTAAGGAAGACTGGTTGGTCTGAGTACTGAATATTGGGTGACTTCTGGGGTGATGCTGTCAAACCTATAAATATTGATGCTGACGTTAAAGTCTTCCATCTCTTCACCACTGAAAACCGGCCTGGTCTTTCACTGGGTGGTTGGAGGCAGGTGGTGTTGGTGCTGGTGGGACTTGGTAGAGGCTCACCTGAGGCAATTTCTGTGGGGTGAGCTGAGCTCCTTGGGAAACAGGCTGCTTAGAAACCTGCAGGTGCTGTTTCCCAGCATGAGACCTGAGTGGAAGCAACTCCCCACTTCAGCACCTCCTGTGGGTCAGTCCCCTCTCCTGGCTCTTGGGGTCACACAGGTGCTGGTGTGAGGTGACAACGCGCTGACCAGGGGTGGCAGTTATCTTGGATGAAAGGAGACAGTGATGGTGGGAAGGGTGTGGTGGTGGAGGCCGGCAGACACCCGAGCTCTGCAGTGTGCTCTCCAGCGCACGGTTGAATGCACGGCCTCAGCTCAACCTTGACGGCTTTCCGTAGGGGTGGTGTGAGGGCTTGGTCCTGAGCCAGCTCTGTCCCGTGGTAGAACTAGGGCAGTTTGTATCATTAAGTTGGCTGTGGATTGACCCCGTGTGTTCCCTCTCCCTTGTAAGGTGAGTTCTCAGTGTCAGTTTGAGGAGGTGCAGTACAGTCTTGCGGAGCATGTGGATAACGTGGATATTGCTCTTGTTCTTCTGCTGAGCCTCTGGCCAAAAGCTTGTGACAGCATGGAATGAAATACAGAAGAGAGGGCACTATCCCATTATGTGTGTTGCCTTCCCTCTGTGAGGCTGCTTTGTGGTGTGACCACCAATTCTTGCCTTGGTGTTATTCTGAGTGTCCAGGGACTTGTTAAGGGTAATCCTTTCCCCGAGATAAGCGCCATGCTGGGCTGGTGAGTGCTACAGGACGGAGTTTGGCTTTTCATCACCAGCTCCCAACGTCCAGGCTGGCGGTTGGGCTCCAGGGAAGCCCCTTCCCAGTGTGGCTGGGAGTGCAGATATCAACTGGGAGCTGCAGAGTGGCAGAGACCCCGTTGCCCTGTGTCAGGGTGTAACATCTGAGGGATGGCAAGTACTTCACTACTTTCTATGCTTGACCTTCGTCATGGACATGGAGCCTGAGCCTGTAGGTTGAGCGTGTAAAAATACTTCTTGAGCTTCTCTGCGTGGGACCCACATCAGTGACTGATAAAAGTACAAAGCATTTCATCTACCTCCTCTTAAAACTGGGAAGTTAAAGATCTCCAGAACTTGCGTTCCCGCAGCCAGAGCAGAATGCTGGGATGTGGGGCAGCCTTGGCACGGAGCAGAGCGTGTCCTGCTCCCACCTCTGGGGTGAAACTTCGGAGTTCTTGGGGGTTATGATGCAGTTATTAGGAATTAGGATGGAAACAACACACTCTCTCTGGGGCATCAGTTCCCTTGAGAAACAGCGCTGGTGAAGGAAATCGGACCTTTAGAGCCATCCCGGTGTGGGCAGAGAGAAGAGGGCATGCTCGGCAAAGTAAAGGAGGGATGATATTTAATCAACTATTTTTTCTTCCAGAGAATGCCCGGAAGAAGCAGGATGGGATTGTGAGCACTTCAATTATTTATTTCACTGACCACTCTCCTCCACTGCCTCCGAGCTCCCCCTCTATGCTGAAACTCAGGAGCATCCTGGACCTCAGTCCTTTCACGGTGACGGACCAAACGCCCATGGAAATCGTGGTGGACATATTCCGCAAGCTGGGATTGCGCCAGTGCCTGGTCACTCACAACGGGTAAGGACGCTGCAGGCAGAGCCCAGGGTCTGTAGACCTCTCCTCTGAGCGTAGAGCACTGAGCGTCACCTGGAGCAGTCCTTAGCTGGGAAAAAGCAGTTGTGCAGCCCCTGAGCCTCTTTCAGTTGAAGCCTGTAAGAGAAGACACAGCTCCGTAGGGTGATGGGTCTAAAGCTGATGGAAAGGGTGCATGATCCTCTTGGATTTGCCCATGTGTGTCCTGTAACTGCTTGAATTCACTCTGGCGTGGAGCAGAAGCTGTGTGTTTGGTGAGGTAGAAAGGAATGAGGGCAAATAAACGGAAACAGAGCGGTCTGTTCCCTGAAATGCAGCACCAGCAGGAGTTCTCTCCCTGGTCCCTGCCGTGGTGTGTTGGGACCAGCTGAGCTTCCAGCTCCCAACCGAGCTGCACTCGGTGTCCCTCCCCGACCCACTCTCTGCCCAGTTCCCAGCTCCCGAGGGCACTGGGATTTGAAACACAGCACTAGACATTCAGGTTGACCTTTTTGGAGAAGGTGGGCATTAAAAATTATTGATATTTAGCTTTTGGTTATAACCTCCTTACCTTCTGTAGTGTAAAACACTGGTGGAGTTTCTGTTGGGGCTTGTGAGTGCCATGCTGTGTGTGGAGCGTCAACTCTGTTATCCAAAAGGACACATCAATTAAAATCTCAGGCCGTGAAGCCGTGTGAGAGCCAGGAGACACCTTCTCGGGGGGGTGGCCATGCGCTAAAAATGTGCTTTTGCTTTTCAGAAAGCTGCTGGGGATCATCACCAAAAAGGATGTACTGAAGCACATTGCACAGTTGGCCAACCAGGACCCCGACTCCATCCTCTTCAATTAAAGGCAGAGGCGTAGGTATCGCGTGTCCCACACGACAGAAACTTTATAGAAGATCCTGGATTTACTTCCCTATTTTTATTGAGACCATGGAACTGTTCTCAGCCTCTCCTTCCGTGGAGCTGAAGAAGATAATGTTTTTTTCTACCAGATAACCAATTGCACTACATAATCTGTGGAACATAATCTTCTTTTTAGAAGAAAAAACAAAACAAAGACTTTATTTACATTGCTTTTGTGAAGTTGCATTGGAAAGATTCCATGAAGGAGTAAAAGCAAAATGCTATAGAATTGTATCTCCTCTTCTTACTTTATTTGAACTCCGGTTACTACCGTGGGGAGGAAAAGACATGGTCTGTGCCTTCAGGCGTTCGGAAGGACAGGAGGATTTTGCACACAGTGTTCAGGTGGTGGCGGAGAGACGCGGCTGTGACTCAGGGGCTGGGTGTTCCCTCTGAGCCACTCGGTAAAAGTAAGAACCTTGTAAAGCAAAATAGCGGGGGGGGAGGGAAAAGGCTAGCTGAGGGTGTTCTGCTGAAAGAAGGAAAAAACCCACAAAACCAACCCCCCCAGAAGACCAGATCTCCTTAAAGTTGGCCCCAGTGATCCTGATTGGGAAGAAGCTTATTTTGATTAATCTTTGGTGAATGTATTTAATTACTCAGACGCTGCCTTGCCAGGAGAGCCCCCGGGAGGAGGTAACAGCCGTGTTCTCATCGCAGCCCTGTTTCACACACATCCTGAGGATTTCTGCTCCTTGGTTTCCCTTGAGCGTGTCATTAAAATCACAAAGGTCCTAAGTTATTGCCCGCCTCCACCGCCCTCCCCAGGGAGCTCCCATCATGTTGGATGTTGCACAAGTGACCTCTTCTCCGTCAGGGGTGTCCTGCTGGAGAGCCCTGCGCCGGGAGGTTTCTGTGGAAGTGGGTGCCATTCCCTGCTCCTCTCCTTGGGCCCGGATCCTGGCTCTGGGCCTGGCAACGCTGCCACTTGGTGTCCCTGTCCCCCTCCCTCTCTCCTCGCCAACAACTATGCAATAAAGCCCTTCCTGACCACTGGTGGCCAACTAACTCCTTCCACGTCTGTGTTCCTCAGGTCCCTCTCCCACATCTGATCCAATTATTTTCCTGTTAATAAAATTGTGAGCGTTTACTGGAATTTGGAAGGTACACGAATGCTTTCGGAGGTTGATGGTGTTCCTCATGGCTTCAGTTGTTTTATGGTCCGTGGCTCGTTGGTGGCAGCAGAGCTTGCTATTGCCTCTGGCTCTCCACTGAGGCTGCAGAAGGAGCCAAGCTGTTGAGTAATGGCCAAGAATGATGGAGTGAGGGCTCTGACCCTGCTTCCTGATGGACAAACCTCCAGCTGTTGAGCAGGTATTGCCCTTGGCACAGCCTCAGAGGCAATGGTGACCCCAGGCTGAGGAGTGGTGATGGGTTGTCCCCATGGGGAGTGGTGGCAGGAGGTGGTGGGCTGTCCCTGCGAGGAGACCACAGCATGCCCATAGGTCCCTCAGCCTGGAACACTTCCCGTCCTGCCCCAGCCATGCCTGGCAGCAGGAACCTTGCCTGGCAGCAGCATAAACTTTGCCTTTAGATGTTTTTTTGTGGCCCTTTTTGGAGAGGATTGTCCCCTTCTCACCGGATGGATGCTCGGTAAGTCTGGGTCTGAGTTCAGGGAAGAACCCACCTTCTTCTGCATCCCCGGGGTCCCTGCGGGAGAGGTGGCACTGGCAGAGGCCGTGGATGCCCATCCCCTGCGTGCAGGCTTGGGACACCAGGAGGACAAAGCTTTGCTCTTCTACTTTGCTGCTTTCCTTACAGTGTGCTGGAGGGCTCCGGCTTGGAAAACACGGTCCAGCTTTGTGGGGAAGCCGGTGGGAGAGACTCTGTCCTCGGGACCGGCAGGGTTGTGTGTCCTCATGATGCCAAACCAAACGCGGTGGCGATGGGCAAGTAAGAGAGAAACGTGGGAACGGCACAAGAGCTTTCTCTGCCTCTGGCTTGAGCCGATCTCTCCCCTCCTGCTTTTTTTCGTGGGGAAGCTGATAAACTCCCTGCACGTGGGGACGCACCTTTATCGGCTGGAGCCTGGTACGTGTGGGGAAGGTGGAACCAGGAGGTTGGAGCGTGAGTTTGTGGCTGCTCTGTGTGTGTGTGTGTGGAAACCTGCCCAGTAACTCCCGGAATGGTGCCTGTGTCAGGAAAATACTCGTTTCAGCTCCAGATCTGTCTCTCAGCTGTAGTTCTCTGCGTAGGGAAACTTGCAGCGGAATTACCTGGTTGTGGTGACTGGATTGGGCGTCGCTCCGAGCCCAGAGCCCGAGGCTGGTGCAGGGATTGAGATGTCCAGCTCTGTACTGGGACCAGTGCCTCCCTGCCCCCGTGAGACCAGGGCTATGGGAGCTCCTGGCTGTTCCCTCTCTGCTTTCACTGGATTCCTCGAATTCCTACAAAAATAAGTTCAACTGTTCATCAAAAATTCTGTGCAGGGGAGAGACCATACACAAGTTTTTTTAACTTGAACGTTTTCTCTGTTGGCCCCGCTCAATGGCGCTGCCGGGGAACGGGGCTCCCCCTCCCCGGACCCCCCCGAGCCGAGGGTTGTGCCCCGTTGGGTTGTTGCGTTTCCATTGCTTTACCTTCAGAGCGACTCCAGGAGGAGCCCTGGGGTTTCTCTTCGGCAAAGGGCCGGTTGTAGAGTCAGGGCTGGAGACAACCCTCCCCTTGGGTGAACAGCACCCCCCAGGCTGTGGTCTCCTTGGCTGAGCCAGAGGCGCTGGGTGCCCGGAGCGAAGGTGGGGGCTCTCCTCGGTGTCTCCTCAGGGAGGCTCTCTGAGAGGTGGCCATCGGGCACCCTCTTTGGGTGCCTGCTCTGGCTGCTGGCCTTTGAGGGTGGGGTGGGAGATGGGGTGGTGGGCTTTGCGGTGCTGGGGTGTGAAGGGGATGCAAAATCATAGAATTGTCCAGGCCGGAAGGGACCTCCAAAGGTCATCTAGTCCGACCCCCCCCCACAGTCAGCAGGGACACCCCCAACTAGACCAGGTTGCCCAGGGCCTCGTCGAGCCTCACCTTGAATATCTTCAGGGAAGGGGCCTCAACCACCTCCCTGGGCACCCTGTTCCAGTGCTCCACCACGCTCACAGTAAAGAACCTTCTCCTAATCTCCAATCTAAACCTGCTCCCCTCCAGCTTAAAGCCATTGCCCCTCGTCCTGTCACTACTGGCCTTTGTAAACAGGCTCTCCCCAGCCTTCCTGTAGGCCCCCCTCAGGTACTGGAAGGCTGCTATTAGATCTCCTCAGAGCCTCCTCTTCTTCAGGCTGAACAGCCCCAGCTCCCTCATAGAATGGTTTTGGTTGGAAGAGACCCTTCAGCTCATCGGGTCCAACCATCAATCCAGCACTGCCCAAACCCACCACTGACCCATGTCCCTCAGCACCACGTCTGCCCGGCTTGGAAATCCCTCCAGGGATGGGGACTCCACCACTGCCCTGGGCAGCCTCTGCCAAGGCTTCACAACCCTTTGGGGGAAGACCTTTTTCCCAATCTCCATCCTAAACCTCTCCTGGGGCAACTTGAGGCCGTTTCCTCTTGTCCCATCCCCTGTTCCTTGGGAGAAGAGACTGACCCCCCCCGGCTACGCCCTTCTTTCAGGGGGTTGTAGAGAGCGAGAAGGTCTCCCCTTCAGGTCCAGGCTGAACACCCCCAGCTCCCTCAGCTGCTCCTCACAGGACTTGTGCTCCAGAGCCCTCACCAGCTCCATGTCCCTTCTCTGGCCACACTCCAGAGACCCTCAATGTCTTTCATAGAGTGAGGGGCCCAAAACTAAACCTCCAGCTTGTCTTGCTTGGGGAAATAAAGGGGGAAAACGCTGTGTCCTGTTGGGGGGGGGGATCCCTGAGCCTGGATGGAGCTGGCTCAGCTGGTTTTGTGTGTCCCAAGGGCAGAGCCGGGGAGGTGCCGGTGCTGGCCAGGAGCTGGGGCAGTGCCAGGAGCCAGGGATGGGGCCAGGGACTGGCCGTGGTGTCTCTGGGGCTGGAGGGAGGAACGGCTGAGCTGCTGGCATCAGCCTCGCCACTCCGGCAGCCCCCAGTCCGAGGTCTGAGCAGCAAAAGGCCGTTTGCTCTGGAAGGGGGAGAGAAATCCCCCTCCAAGCGTCATTTTCCCATTCTCCAGAGTGGGATCTTCCCTCGGGGACCTCAGCGCCCGTCCTCGTGGGGCTGCAGCCGTTGGGATGGGATGGGCGAAGCCGGGATCCTCCACTCGCTCCCATTGCAGGAGCAATGCTTTCCCGTGGATTTAACGCACATCCCCCCTCCCCACGGCTGTTTGACTCCTCGCCCGAGGAAATGGATTTGATGCTTTTCGTTTTGCTCGTTTATGGCTCTGGGGAGAGCGGTGCCGGGGGAGATGTCCCCAGGTGCCCCCGTGGGCAGGGCGGTGGGTGCCTCCCCGGGAGCAGGGTGACAGCCCGGCCGGCGGTGCGCGCACGCTGTATTTACACTGTCCCAGGGAATGGTTTCCTGGGGTGTTGACGTGTTTTTTGGCGTGGATTTCCTCCTTCCCGAGCCCAGAACAAGTCCGCGGCGGGGGGGGG
>VXAK01023875.1:161159-321979 GCA_013399435.1 Arenaria interpres | reverse complement strand
TTTTTTGACCAGTTCAAGAACCACATCACTGACCACTTAGAATGCAAGGTACTCTTAAATCACACTTAAAGAAGGAAAGCTCCCCTCTTCCTGGAAACAAATATTTTGCTTATTGGGCCTTGTCCAGGAAATTGACTTTTATGAAAAGAAGCACTCATTTCCAGAAACGCCAATACAAAGAAAAATACTTGTTTTTCAGTTTTCAAATATTTGTGTAACAGATTCCAATGGTATTGCAGATTACAGAAGATTTACTTTCAAAATTGTTGTTTTTTCTCTAAAACTACAGCATGTAAGGAACATGGTCAAGCACACTGAAATACAAAATAGAAGTAGACCTATTTTCTTGGCCAGACTAGTGGGATTCTAGGCTTCATTGGGTTCTGCAGCAGGAGAAAAAAAAAAGTCTGTTTTCTCACGAATGGAGAGCCACAAATCTAGACATCAAAAGCAACAAAAAACATTGGAACAAAAAACACTTCAAAAGGGAGAGTGAGCAGGAAACCCTCCTCCTCATGCCAGCTGAATGGTTTGAATTGAAAAATCCTGGTTTTAATAGAACATTTACAAAATGGAGATCCTCAATATAAATTCCTCAGACAATCTTAATTTTGACCCAGAATCCCAATCTATAGGCACCAGCACTGTGGCAGACATTTCATCCCCCACCAGTTCTGCTATATACTGCAAGAGAATTTCACCCTTTGGCATGAAGGGAAGATTAAAAACCTGTATTCATTAAATTACCTGCAAGTTGAAGTGCCAGAGGTAGTGTATTTTATTTTTTTGTGTCATGTTATTTGTTTGTTTTTAATATGAATGTTGTCCTCCTAACATTGTGCTATTTCTCCCAAGTAATATTTCCATTTAAGGACCCTGTTTGATAGTCATTAGTTTTCAGGGCCAGAAAAGGCACTGAGTGATAAGCATTAAAGCTCATAAATTTAAATATTTCAGTTTAGATTTAACTCTATGAAATTTAGGTAGTTTTATCCATTTATGTCTACATACATAGGTTGACATTGTTTTCAATTATGTTTTGTTTAAATAATAAGTTTATTTAAATTTTCTAGTTTTTGTTAAATGTATTATAATTACGTTCCCAAAAGCCTCAAAGTTGAGCAGAATAAATATGTTTCTAAGTGCAGGCAAATGGATTTTAGCATACAGGATATACAGTCAAGTCAATGATTGCATTATATTTTTGGCAGGGTTGAATTGACTGGGCACTAAGAGAAAAGAAAAATAAGTTGTCTGCATTTAACATTAACTTATTAATAACTAGAAATTATTATTACAAACAAGTTAGGTAATCAAAATCAACAGGCAATTGTCTTTTCTGATCTGCTTGAACTTACGACTTCATTATGTACACATAGACATCCTTTGAGTAAGGCCCTTGATATTTGCTCTCCAAGTGCCATGCCGCAGGATTTTGGTTCTGCTCCCTGACTGGAAGAGCCAAGCCCTACAGCCAAGCTCTACAGCTCTACAGCTGCTCCACCCACAGCAAATTTTAGTTCCTTGTTTATTGGAACACATTTTGAGACAAAACCATGACTTACAGATCTGGAATCTGCTGTCTGAAAACATTCATAGGAACAAAAGTTTTCTCAGATTATTCACAAATGTTATTGAACAATAAAACTCTCTGCACAGACTAGAAGCCACACCCAGCATCTAGTTAGTCTAAAATGGTTTTTAACATTTTTTTACACTGTTTCACCACTCCAAATCCAACACATTCTGGTTTTTCTCTCTTTTTGGTGTATTTCTTTAATCCATGTATTCTATTAAAATGGTTCATCTAGTAGTTTCTCCCTTTAAGCCATTTTGGGTTTTATTTTTTATTTCTGTCAAGTTTATGTATAACAATAAATCACTGAGTTTGGCTAAAACAAATGTAAGGAGGAGAAGAAGTGTGATTCTTAGACTCATAGTTTCATATGATAATTCAGGTGGGAAGGGAGTCACATGTATCTTTCCTAGACTATATTGATTTCTTCATATTGCATTAACTAGCTTACATTCCAGAAGTCATATAAGAAACAATTCAAACTTTTCTTGCACTTCACACAACTAGCAGCTCACTACTGCATTTTGTAGAGTATACCTCCAATATCATTGAGGATCATTTAAATTAAAATAATTTAAATAAAATTAAGGTAATCATAAGATTTAAGATCTTGTTTAATCAACATCTGGATGGCATCAAGATAAGAGGAATTTTTTTTCCTTTTAAAAAATCTTTAGTATCAGCAGTAAATAGAAAAAAGTAGCTTAACTTTTCTTGAATTGTCATTCAGAATGTAGATTTTAAAGTTCTCTGTAAAATATATGTTATAGTTCATATTTCAGTTTATTTTTAAATGTTCTATCTCCTTGATGAGAAATATAGAAAGCATTTAAGAGAAATAATTCTCAAATCTTTAAAGAGTAGTACAAATATGTATAATAATGAAATTTTGTCTCCCTAGGATGTCTTTCAAGTCAGTAATTTTCTGGGTGTCCATTTTACTTCCACAATACCTGCTTTAAATAAGAAGTGCTCAGAGCTGAGTGCACCCAGAATTTTCACATCGGCATGAAGTATAAACACAACTATAGACATAGATGTTTGTTATTTTTAAGAGACTGAGAATCATGTTTGCAAAACATTTTTGTCTTTATTTTTTTATTTTATTTCAGTCCCTGAAAAGAAGTTATGATTTGGGTTTTTTCCTGTGTTCAACAGCATGTTTCAATTAATCCATTTTACACTCCATTTCTCATGTATCTTTGCTCAATGAATATACATATATCTAAATTCCAATACTCGAGAGAAGTCTAGTAATAAGGAGAAGAATTCCAAATTTGATACTGGTTGGCTAAGCACCTAAGGGGGGATTAGGGCCAGATACTAAAAAGAAGATCCTTTGGGGCATATTCAAAGTGTAATCATACGTTGTATACAGAATCTGCCATAACACAGTCCTTACCTGCATGTTTTCTATGTGCCACAAAAACAAAACTATTCAATCCATGCACTCGCAGAGCTGCATGGCAGCTCAGATGTGATGTCCAAGGTATTGGACATGATAGTGTTCGTTCACAAATTATAATCTAAGGTTGTTGTCAGCTTCTCTGTTAGGGGAATAGATGTGTTAGAAAGTTTTATTTCAAACCAGATGACATGGCTATTCATTTCAAGAACCTATATTACTCTGCCAAAAAGGAAGAAATGGAAATAGATTAATCACATGGTTATTAGGTTTCCAAGTGATAACCTCTGAGACCTGGAATTTGCTTGTGAAACTTGCCTGTGCTGTGTAGCTCTCCTGAAATGGAAAGTGAGAGAACCTCTCACTTTCATTGAATGATTCTATGATGCTGTGAACCACAGAATTGCTGTCACAGATGGCAAACTGTGGAGTAAGGGAACCCATATTTGAAGGATGCTTATATTTAATGAATATACTTGCCAATATGTTGAAGTTAAATTATGTGTGACCAGGACTAAACTGTGATAGGAGATATGCACAAAATATTCACGTAAGATATCTGAACTATGATTGAGCTTCTTTTAACTTGTTAAAGAACCTTTCTCCATAACCCCAGCATCTTTACAGGTCATTTGACAGACTTTTTAACTGTAAGAGATCAGTACCTGGTTAAGGGGAAGGGAAAGACTTTCAGTCTGAGTTGGGCACCATTCCACAAAACTAAAATGTTGACACTGGAGAAATGTGGACGCATCCTTATTTATTTTATCCAAATGTTTGTGCCTGCAAAACTACCCTGAAAATTTCTCAACCAATGCGTTTGAGGAGGATGGTGTCTAGGCATTTCTTGCTCCAGTTGGTCTGGAAGTACTGCCAGAAATATTGTGTTTCTGTTTCTACATTAAAATTGATCCAGGAATTGCACCAGAAGAAAGAAAAAGAAAGACAGCTCAGCATGGAGAGGAAGCACATGCCATGCAAATGCAGGCTTGATCATTTCATTTAACATTCATGTAGATATTATCTTTGGAGGGAAGAATAAATCATTATTAATCATCTTCCTCCTCCTTTTGGTTATTATCTTTTAATAAAAGGCAAACAGGAAAGTTACTGTCTTATGTAAGCAATGTGAGAGATCAGATGCGAAAGATAAATGAGTATACAAGAGTTCAAGAAATGTAAACTATGCTTTTTTGAAATAAGTAGAGATTCTGTAAACAATACTGGAATTAATAATATATTTTTTTTAAAGCAACAGTTTGTTTCTAAACAGTTTATGTAACTTGAGCCAAATTTATTCCTTGTGTATGTCTACTCACATGGATTTGTTTCAAAGACTAGTAAAGCCAATGGTAGGAAAATTCCCTCAGTAGACTCCTTATCAGGATGATTAGTCAGTATAGTTTTGACCTTGTATGCTAACTGGTAGACTAGAGGCATGATCATTACTTTTTTTTTCATGAAAAGTCTTCAAAGCAAGTGTTCTGTGCTATCAATTGAAAAATGCTAACCAGATCACTGAAAAAAAACAAAACAAAAACATAGATTTTTTAATGTGGTGATGAATTGCATGTCACTGTATGGTAATAAGCCACATGGCAGGCAAAAAACTTCGATCACTTTTCAGATTAATTTAAAAAGAAATAACACATATGTATTCCAAGAGGGAGGAGTTAATCACAGCATAAAAAACCCACATGCATAAAGTAAAAATATGTATATGGTTCCTATTCACATGCCTATTTATCTGCATTCTTTTAAAGAGATGGTGTTATGATTGTAGCTTCTCCACAAATTTCCTGGGCCTGTTCCTCAGCTGTGCTAACATCAGTGGTCCATTGAGCCCTTAATGGGACCTACTGTAATTGTGCACAAGGTGAGGACAATAGCAGTTAGCCTGAACATGACACGAGGGAAATGAAACATTGAGCAGACCTGTTAAATTCACTGTATACCAAATATTAAAGTGAAGTGATTCTGGATCTTCAGCTATGGTGGGTGAATTCATCCCCTGAAGATAGTTAGAAAACATTTATTTTAACTCTAAGCTGAAGAAAGGCTGCATGAGAAAATGTAAGAGAATGAGAAAACACTAAAACTACAGCCAAGTTGCTGCTCTAGTGGATGCAGAATTCCTTTAAAGTAATCTATAGAACTATACAGTGCATGTCAATCATGCCTAATCATGCCTAAAGTAGTGGGTGACAGATGTGAAGTATGGGAAGTAACATCTGTAACTAACTTCTTTGTACCGGAATAAGGAACTCTCATGTGAGAGAAAGGGGAGGAGTGATCCAGCACTAGATGGGAAAAAGGACGTTTTTCCCACTAATAGCAAGACTAACAGAGCTACCCATTGACATAACGGAAAAACTATCCTCGATATAAGCAAAGATTGGCCTCCAGTGAAAAAATGGAGTTAATAATTATTCATTGTTTGGGATTCTGTCAAATGGAACACTTTTAAAATAAGCTAGTAAAAACAAGCGGTATTGTAGCAGCAAAAGTGTTTGCATACTATGATTTTGGAGACACATATGATGTGGGGCCAGGAATGCAAAGGGAACTGGGAGAAAACAGGAGATCCAATCACCATGTTGGGTACCCCGTTGAAAATACAGATATTTAAAATTCCCCTGTAATGATTGCCTGGCCTAGGAGATGATTAAGGCCTACAGGCTGCCATGTTGTGAACTGTTATTTGGGGTGGTTGAGTATCTGATGCTAGGCATGTCCATAAATGCTCTCTAAATAGGCCTAAGCTCTACCAAAATTCACAGACAATACATTTCTCCGTCTCCCTTAACTAGAAGACCAGATTCAATGGGAGTGAATAGACAAAGTGTGGTGAGTGAAAATATACCTCAGTTAGTCATGGCTCTGTTCAGAGGAGAAGGGATGGAAGCATTGCTCTGTTCTTTCTTGGGTTCGTTTACTCACTCCTTTTCCTCTGAGCCCAGTTAAAATCTAACCCATGCTAACAAGAATTGATTCAGAAGAAGATGGGGAGAGTAATCACTTTTAGTCATACATTACTTTTTTGGTGCCAGGATGCCTCCAGACAGAGAAAGAGATACACGTCTGGATCTCCCACATTCCCACTACCATGATGTGGAATAAAAAAGTAGCACTGTGGTCACCACTTGCATTCTTGTGAGTCTAGGAGGAAGGACTAAGCAGGTACACAAACACCTGGAAAAAATCTGGAGATGTGAATCCCAACCAGAAGATGACATTTTTTACAACCCAAAATATCTTCTCTGCTCTGCAACACCGGGTATTGGCAAACAGCTCCAGGACCAGAGCTCTGGCCTTCTTCATTGCCTCCACCACCACCTTAGCATCACAATGCTATTCACAAACCCTATGGTCTACCCACTTCTGGAAATATTTTAGGGCCCAAGATGCCCCTGAGAACCTGATCCTTGGCACCTGCCCGGAGCCATGAACTACACTTACTGGCCAGAACATAACAGTTAGTCCCCAAGGCAGAAAGATGTAAGCTGTGCAAGATCTTCCTCAGTCTCTTCCTCAGTCTCTGTTGGAGAAAAGACTTGAAGGCATCTATGTACAGCCTAAAAGTAACATGGGGAGCATTTTTAGTGACATCAAATAGCTGTCTTGCTAGACTTCACAGAGCTGGTCAAGCAAGTAGAATATTCACCTGACAAGTAGCCATTTTTTCTATCTTTGTATTATTTCTTAATGTAAGCCCATCCTCTGGGGTTGTGGAAAAAATAAAATAAAAGATCCAGATCTGAATGGACTTAATGTCCTCAGGTTGAAAATCTATACTATTGTGAGGAATTCTACCTTGCTTTCAACTTCATCTGGTTTTTAACCAGAAGTCCCACATTTGGTCCCTGTCCATCAGCAACAAAACACTTTAAAAAACAAAAATAGCTCAGGGAATTATAGGTATCCTTGAGTTACATAAGGAGCCTGCAAAGCTGTACAATCATTCCCATCATTTCATGACAGCATAGATGCTTTAATAGGCAGGGATAGACTAATGGACCCATTTGCTGGCCCATTAAATCCACCTCTTTATTAACAGCATCAAAAATAGAGCTAAAATGGCTACAGTTTAAATTTTATATGAATTATATTAATTAGTTAAATTTTTAAACTTAGGTCATTGGACAAAACTGCATTTAAGTTGAATTTCCTGATTAATGGTGTCTGAATTTGGTCAAGGAAGACCTAAATGCATTGTAGAAGTTCTGTCACCGGAACTCTGGTATAAGTGAAGAAAAGAATGTGGGTAAAAGCATCAAGGTATTGAAAAATGTACTCTAACCTTTCCCTTATCTCTTACCCTTTAAAGCCTTGTTCTGTAATGTTTGCTACAGGGAGCAATCTAAAGAACCTTATTATAAGTTCTTTAGAAATGCTCAGAGTCTTAGTAGGTAATACAGGCAGTAGAACAGTGGAATCTCAGTGGGGATTTGGGTTAATGCGCAGCGTTACTATGCCTTTCCACTTTACACGCTGCTCCCAGACTAAGCCTATTACTGTGGTGTATCTAGCTTCAAAAAAACAGGGACACATAACATTCCATCGGCTTTTTTTCATTGTGGAAAGCAGCTCAAAGATTATACATACACATATAGAAGGTGAAATGTCCTAATTTTGATGAAACTTTCGAAAGACAAAATTTAAATCTCCTTTTCACAACTTCATTTCTGTGGGAATAAAAAGAACTCTTTCTCAGTCTCTTTCTGCCAGACTCTTTAATCCACTGGAAATCAGGTAGGAGGGGAAATTTTTAAAATTTTTGTTCTACTACTGAAATGAAACCTTATCAGTATTTTGAAACTTTTATCAATAACATTGATAAAATATTTTTAAAAATTAATTCTTTAATGTTTTTTAAAGCTGTTATGGATTATTTGACTTTTGTTTTTAATTCGTTCTGCTCTACCCTGCAAGAGCAGAAGAACTGGTGGCTTTGCTTTCAGAATTCAGGAGGCCAGACTTTCCTTTAAAATGAAAGTAAGAAACCCTAGCCTCTCTCATTCTTCCTCAGGTATGGCTTTGCATTTGTGAATACTGACCAGTGCAAATGCTCATATATAAAAGTCTACATGCTGTTATCTGCCATGGTGTACATAAACATAGACCTGTTGAGTTACTAGATTACAAACATAGTGAGAATAGAAAAGCGAGCTGAAAGGTATTGCTATAAGCCTTTTGCTTTCCAAACTTTTCTGAAAAGGGTTGTCTGACCAGGTTCGCTGCAATCAGCTAGACCCCAAAGCATCGCTCTTCAGTCAGTAAACGAGTTTCTTCTTACCAGATCTTGAATGGGCCCTCACTCATTCCTTCCTTGGGCGGGAGACAGCAAAGGCTGATTCTGTTCCGGACATCTGTGGTTCAAATAGGTGTCTACATGAGGATGAGATGAACCCAGACCTCAGTAATATGCTGGAGGCACGCTACTGTAGCACAAGCCTATAGTCATTAAATACTTAAAAATAAAAGATCTAGAATTAACTTTAAGGTATGTGCTAGCTCATTTTATTCAACAGCTTTTTTAAGATCCTAATTTAGCCTTTCTTTTTTTTTAAAATCATTTTTCAGTGGAACAAACTCTTACTTAATATTTGTATATGTGAGTTTGTTGTTAACGCCAGTGTGTATATAAGCTTGTTGGAGTTTGAAGGGTTTGGGTTGGCTGGCTTTGTTTTTAGTGAGAGGATTAGGAGGACAAGAGGAAGAAGGGACACCTGGTAGAATATACAGTAGATTTGAAGACTTTAAAATCTTAAGCAATGGACAAACAGACTAAATTCTGAACATGCGTTGGAGATGACAGAACAACACCTTCCCATCTGCTCTTCTCTGTCCACAAGAAAGTAGAGAAGTGTAATACAGGAAACATCTGGGTTAGAAAATAAAATTCCCAAATTAGATCACCACAAACCAGTAGTTAATGAAACACTAGGCTCTCCTCAGCACTGGAATGAATTATTCATTTCCAGCTAAAATTGTGGGGTAATCTTTTCTCATCTGAATGGAATGTTTTGCAACAATCATTTGTTTTATTTGCATTTATTCCCCTTTTCTACCTAAACTTTTATTCGGAATTGAATTAAATAGTAAATGCTAGTAAATTAATTTCATGGTATGCTTCAGTGAAGTTCTTCAGAGATAATAAGATCTGTTTTGAAAAGAATTTATGTGGGACTCAAGTGTTAATGTTTATGCAACTGTACATATCTTGTGAATTCTATATTGTAGCAGTGAGAGAGTACATGCTATAGCTCCTTACCTGTACCTATCTGTTTAGAAGACCTACATCAGCCATGAAAACTGCTGTTACAGTCTACTCCTTATCACTTGGAAACTTTATGAATCATGAGACTCCATCTTACATGAACAGGAATATTTCCAGATAGGAAACAGTATACCAGACCAACTTTAATTGTCACATTTGGTTCAAATGAGCACAGTATTCCAAACAACCTAGTTAAAAACAGATTAGTCAAGCATCAGTGACAGAGAAAACAAATGAGTAACTGGCATGAATGGCACAAATGACGTAAAAAAACCCACAAAACCAAAGCAAAAAAACACAACCCAAAACCCCAGAAGTAGTTGTTCTTAAATATTTTCTCCAGATTCTTCATATGAGATGTATATTTTGGTTGCTGATGATTGCTGAGTGTTTAATTATGTTTGATTGGAATAATCAGTGCATTAAAAAAGTAGTACACTAGTAAATTTACAATTAGCAGTGGATGCTTCACTTCTGTGCATTTTCATAGAATACTAAATTGCTTTACCATAGAAATATGCCATAAAATTTCTAATCTAATTTACACCTCACTGAAAGTTTTACATTACTTCAGTGAGTTGCAGAGGCCATACAAAAAATGTTCCATCACTCATACTGTCTAAAATATCACATGCGTTTCAGAAGCATATTAAGTCTCTCCACCATTGCCTCTAAGGTGCGTAATCAGTATTGCTCTGGGACCAAGGTATTAATTTTCTGCCCCTCTGGACCAGTCACTGAAAGACCAGATGAGACATTTAATGCCCAGTGTTGTTCCTGATCAAGATGTCTGTTTACAGGAACAGTACTGAAAGGAAAATTGTGAGGGTGGTAGTGATAACAGCCATCATGGGAGCACATGTCTGCTGGAAACTGCTCAACCAGGGAACTGGCCAGTTCTATCATCCCTATAATTAAAAAGTAGTCACTTTAAAGACACTGAGGTAAGGTCTCTTTTTTGCCCAAAAGCACGTCAACCCAAATGC
Organism: Arenaria interpres; assembly: GCA_013399435.1. Lineage (NCBI taxonomy): Eukaryota > Metazoa > Chordata > Aves > Charadriiformes > Scolopacidae > Arenaria > Arenaria interpres. Next base: position 311,732 of record VXAK01023875.1, on the reverse strand, counting down.
TATTGGGATGAAAGAGATGGTGTTGGCATCTGGAGAATTCTATACTTGGATTAATTAGTGGCAGACTGAGTGTTGTATTTGTTTCTTTAAGATTTAGGGAAGTACTTCTGCAAGTTAAGCTGCAGCTGCAACGTGAGGAGGCCTTGTAAAAGTAAAAAGATCTGTTAATGAGCAAATTAATAAAGGAAAATACAAAAGAAGAATGCAAACTGTTTTAAAAAATCATAAAGTATTGCAAATATATCCCATGCAAACTGTTATTCTTAAAACTTTCTGCTTATAATAATCCACTTTATATAAATAGTAAAAGAATTTACCATATGCTTAGGCTTTTAAGATTTCATATCTTGAAACCAGTACCCCACAATTAGGCAAATATTCTGCCTGTGCACCTGACTTGCATGCAAGTAAGCAGATACAAAAATACCAATATGTACTCATAGGTTCACACCATTCTTCCCTGTGTGGGTCCCACAGATATTTTGACTGAGTAAAATCAAACTTATGTTGGGCTTTTTAGAATAAATTAATTCGAGTTGAAGCTGTATGTGATCTGTGGAATGAATTTTCTGACTTAATGGATGTTTCATTACTTTTTCATCATATAGTCACAATATTCATGCTAATTATGCTTATATAGTGAATTTGTAATAGAATGTTTTGGTGAGAATTAATATTAATTCCATTAATTTATTTTTCTTAAGTCAGGTGACTGGTTTTTTTCTTTCTCCCCCTTACAAGACCAGCCGTCTGGTGAAGAGACTTTTACTAGAGAAAAGTTCCTTCTTGAAAGAAATTCAGGGGCAGGCTGGAGAAGGCAGCTGAAAGACTGTTCTTTTGGTTTTTTTGTCTCTACAAGCCACTTTTGCATATTCTCATGCTGCTCCACTTGGTGTTTCCAATCAAGATCAAGGGGTATTTCCTACTGTTTTGGGCTTGTATTAATTATTTTGCACATCTGTTCCTACCAAACAGAGATCACAGATGTGAATGCTTGTACAAAAGGCAAAAGTGGGGTGGTCTACAAGTATTTTAGATGTGTGCTTGCCCTGTTCTTCGTAGGCAGAGTACTTCAGGCATCTCCGTAACTCTTCCTAAGTTAAAGGCAATAGTGATCAGGCTAAGACTGGTTTTCTTCCACCCTCCTGGAACTATGACCTCTGGACTTTTCATTTTTTGTAAAATGACAGCATCCTCCAGCAGGCAATAACACAGATTACTTTCACTGAACTGCTATAAGACTACTTTCTAATCTTAACCCTACAGTGAGCTGTACTGTAGCTGATAAAAGCCTTCTCATAATATTACAATCAAGTCAAAATGATTTGATACACAAAGGAAATGAACAGAAACACATGCCTTATGTAATGGTTTCATGTGTAATTAGTTTTCCATAGGTTGGATTTCAGCCACAATTCCATCATTTTCTCCATTTTTTTTTAATCCCTGCTGACATCTCAATAACTTTTTTCCATCACAGGAGATTTTTACTCTGGCTGGCTGGTGTAGCGGTATTAATAGTTTTCACAAGAGTTGCTGGAAAGAAAAAAGTGTGTAAAGTTGACCACAAAAACAAATAAAATAAAGTTTTCTTCAAAACCGGAGATGTGTCAGAATCAATTTGTGCAGCATTGTATGATCCAAGTTCACCCAGAGTAGAATGACTGCTCAACAGAGAGAGGAGAAGATGTATTTCCCGGACCAGCAAGTGGCCCAGCAGTGACAGCACCCACCTGCAATGAAGGCAGCTGAGAGTCAGTCTCCCCTTCTGCTTGGTCTATGCCAACAACTTCAGTTTATCTCAGCTACAAGATGTTGATTAAATGACCACAGAATAATCTGTTATTTCTTAGGCAAATGGGTTTCTCTCCTTTTAATCTTTTCCCACTTTCCTCTTTTTCACCAACTTCAAGCCTTTTTTTCATGACGCAGATGAAGAAAGAAGATGAACAGTCTTAACTTATTATTGTGCAAAAAATGCAATTGTAAAAAGATCTGCTTGTCATCTTCATCTTTGAGAAGCTAAAGATTTTCCTGTCAAGCAATTGACATGAAAATCTGAAGAAAAAGGTGAGGCTGATCTGAAAAGCTCCTAATATTCCACCCATCTTTAACTCTAATTTCTGTTTATTCTACCATACAGGCCTAAGTGAGTTTTAATGACTGAAGGCAGAAAGTCTGCAAAAACAATCAAATTCAAACTTTTCTACCATGTATCCCACTGATGGTTGAGACAGTACCAAACATGTTGACTTGGCCAGCAGAGGAGAGATACTGCTGCAGGTTCAGACAGAGCAGAGCTATGCCAGATGACATGTACTCAAAGTTATTTGCTGGGACACCGCACCACATTGAACAAAGGTGTTTATGGTACCTGAAATAGCTTAGGCACCTCTGACAATGTTGTCCACTATGGAAGGAAGTCACGATTCTTGAGCCCTATGAATTTTGTTTTCAGTGAAAGAGAAAAGAAAAAAACATTGACACATATAAAAGGTAGTGTAACCTCACCCTCAGAAAGAGGTGAAACAATCAGTTAACAAATTCACTGTTTCCATGTTATGAAATAAAATGCTATGAGCAGAAACAGACCACCTACCAAAATGGTGGTGACCAAATGATTTACACATCAACCAGAAACTGCAGACTGACTGTGCTACCGTTTACTGGGAGGAGCTACTCCTGTCATCTCTATGTTAGCACAACATTTCTAACAGCTTTCAGTACTTAAATATTTAAGTTCACTGTGCAAAATGAGTTTAAAAGTGGTTCATGACTTCACACCAACTCATTCTCAGAAACCTATTTTATTTGGCTAAATACTTGCTTTTTGAAACCATTGGACAGTATCAGTTCGGCACAATGAAGGGGATATTATTTTTGGCACAGCTCCTGTTACCAATAACAGGATGAGACAGGGTGATGCAGCCAAGGGATTAAGCAAATCAATTCTGCTTACAACTGAATACCAGGGGTTTGTTCAGGGTTTTTCCTGTTTTCAGTAGCAAAAGAAGCCATGATGTTCTTTTTCAGACAAACATTTCACAGACTAGATTATAATGCCAAACCTGCAGTAAGAATGCTGCTCTGTCTCCCATAGAGTAAAAGATATCTTGGGCCTCCATATTAGGGAAGAACTGCATAGCAATAAAAATTCCAGTAAAGGTCATGAATTTTAACCTGGTGAAAAGTGAACTGGGTATATGCCATGCTCAGAGTGAGCAGCCAGGCTCCTCTTACTACTACCACTCTCATTCCCTTTCCTATCAGTTTTACCAGAGCCTACTTTGGAAAGAGTGCAGAACAATTTTTTCTTCTCAGATGGTCTCTGCCACTGGATTCAGTCAGAACAAAGCCACTGTAATTTATGGAAAGACAAGCAGCACTGGGGACAATTTATTTCTTGACAAGTACGTTCTTTGTACATCAGAGCTCACTTTTAGTATGTGCTTCAAAAATGATCAAGCAAGCAAATAGTGTGATAACATCTGAATAATGAAACTTGACCAGCGAACAGTGTTGTGCTGACAATGTCCCTTCTAAAACTGAATTTCAGGAGTTACGTCCTCCTCTACTCTCGCTCTGCAAATATCACAACAGAGACTCTATGTTTTTTTCTTAGATGACTCAATTCTATTTCACCTGCGAATAAAATATAAAGGCCACCACTATAGCTGGAGAAATATTTTACTTTGTGCTCTGGAGCACATGTTCATTTCCTTTCAGTTACATGTATAAATTCAAAACACATGTTGCAAAAGTCAGAGTAGGTAACTGGTAGATCATTTCATGCTTTTCAGAATGAGTGGCGCTGACTGAATTGTGTTGTTTGTTTAACATGCTACTTAAACTAACAATATTAATTGATTTATGACTAATAATATGAAAAGTATACAACAGTAATTTATACTTTTTTTCCCATTGATAATCTCTGAGATTACCTCTCTCTGACCCAAAGCAGAAAAATCTCTAAGCATAAATATGGAGTCCTATCATTCAAAAATTTACTCAGATAATGCAAAAAGGCCTAACTGATGCAGGGTATTTAACTCTTATTATGAGTTAGTAAGAATATACTTATTCTTACTAATGAATGAACATATTTTATTTCTTTTCCCTTTCCTGTCTTCTACCCAGACCTTTTTGCTTCATGTGAACATTTTCTACTTGTCTGAAAATATTCCAATCTTCCTGATTACAATTTAGGGCATGTGTTACCTGCATATAAACAAGAGGGCCATCTGAGGTTCTTCCTCAGTCTCTGAGAAGTGTTTTTTAAGATGTCACAAGTACCGAGCTTAAACTAATGAGCATGCTTGAAAATTAAGGCTATTAAGTAGAACCATAGAATCACAGAAAGCTGAGTTGGAAGATTCATAAAAGAAGATCTTTAAAGATCATTTAGCCCAACATCCCTGCCATGGCAGGGCCATCTTTCATTGAATCAAGTTGTTCAAAGTCCCATTCATCCTGATCTTGACCATTTCCAGGGATGGTGCAACCTGCACCAGTGTCTCACCAACCTCACAGTAAAGAATTTCTTTACAACAAATCTAACCTAAATCTACCCTCTTTCAGTTTGAAACCATTACCCTTTGTCCTGACACTACAGGCCCAGGTGAAAAAATCTCACTCCATCTTTGTTATAAGCTCCCCTTATGTATTGAAAGGCCACAGTAAGGTCTCCCTCCTCTTCTTCACACTGACCAACCCAAACTCTATCATCCTTTCTTCAGAGAAGAGATGTTCCAGCCCTCTGATCACTTTCGTGACCCTTCTCTAGATCCACTCTAACAGGTCCATGTCATTCTTGTGCTGGAGACCCCAGAAATGGAGACACTCCAGGCAGGGTCTCACCAGAGTGGAGTAGAGGGGTAGAATCACCTCCCTCGACCTCCTGGCCACAGGATATATGCAGCCCAGTACCCAGTTGGCTTTCTGGGCTGCAAGCACATATTGCTGGCTCATGTCCATTTTTTCATTCACCAGTACCTCCAAGTCCTCCGCAGCTCTGCTCTCAATCCATTTATCTCCCAGCCTGTATGGATCTTGGGGATTGCCCTGACCCAGGTGCAGGACCTTGCATTTGGCCTTGTTGAACCTCATGAGGTTCTCACTGACCCACTCCTCAAGATTGTCAAGCTCACTCTGGATGGCATCATTTCCCTCTAACATATCAATTGCACCACTCAGCTTGGTGGTGGTGTTGAGAGTGCACTCAATCCCACTGTCTAGGTCATTGGTGAAGAAATTAGAAAGTATTAGTCCCAGTACATACCCTTGAAGGACAGCAGTCATTACTGGTTTCCACTTGCACATCGAGCCGTTGACTATAACTCTTTGAGCATCCAGACAGCTTCTTATTCACCTAACAGTCGATCTATAAGATCCATACCTCTCCAATTTAGTGGCCAGAATGTTGTGGGGAACTGTATAAAAGGCCTTACAGAAGTGTAGGTGGATGACTTTGCAGGTCTTCCCTTGTCTATGGATGCAGTGACTCCTTCATAGAAGGCCACTAGATTAGTCACACACTATTTGCCTTTCATGAAGCCATGTACTTCTAGTGTTTATCAACAGTAGTAATGAACACTCTTATAAGAAGATGGAAATAAAAATTACTGAAGCAGCTATGTACTAAGAATGACTAGAAGAAACCTCTCTTGCCATTTTTAATTTTATATTTATTTAAAGAACTCATCTACATGTTTAAATAATTTAGAGAATTAAATGCCATACAGTTATGTTTTTGTCAGATATGATCACAGAACGAACCACGTAGGAATACTGTATGATTTTTTTGGAACTTGATGACTCCAAGACAGGGCACTTTAAATAACCAGACTGCTCCTTCATGGCAAAATGTTACAGATAAGTAACATTAATAATATATTATATCTATTTCCCTTATATTTCTTTTTAAAATAAATGTTTGCACTACAAAATTATTTTTGTGGCTGAAACACGTTGCAGTCTTGGAAGGTGATAAATCAAAAGCAGCAAGAACTCTTTAAGCTTAGGGAATAGGTCAGGAAACCAAGGGTGAAACAGTATTTTGTCAGGCTGTTTTAGGAAACACCCTCCAGTTACCGTTCTGCAAATTTTACCTATATGAGTTGTCCCACTAAATAAGGTTGTGATAAATGCTATAAATAAACACTGCAGGATCAGAATTTGTATGTGTAAGGCCATCTTGTCAGATTGTCAAATATATGCACTTTTGAACAAATACACATACATTTCACATCCTCAAAGAAAGTATTCCTTCTAGATAGCTATTTTGCATCATCTTGAGCCAACCCTCAATGCTGTGTACAGCTATTTATATCAGAATCCCCACGTCAATTTCATTTGTGTTTGCAGAGTGTGAATTACTAGTTTTCTAAGAGGCCATATTTTCTCTCTTGAGTTTCTTCTATCAGAAATATTGTCCTATCTACCTCTATAAGCACTCATTGAAATAATTGACTGGGAATTCCGTAAAGGTTGCAGAATATGTCTAAAATGTAACTCAAACTTTGGAGATCTTCTGTGTCATTTCACTTCTATACAGTACATAGCAAGTTTAATAGTTGCCCTCTGTTACAGACATGAACTTCCAATAGTCTTTAAATACTTGATCTTGATGAAATGTTGGTTGTTTTAGTTTGTGTCCATTGCCTCTTTTCCTGTTACTGGGCACCACTGTGAAAAGCTTGGTTCTGCCTTCTCTACTTTTCCCAGTAAAACCAAGTATTTCTGATACTAAATATTTTCTGTTTCATAATTCTTTCCTAAAAATCAGACTGCTTGGTACCAATTCAAAACATTTATTCTCACTTGAGTTAGGACATCTGAGAGATAATGAACTCAAACTTGGAAGCTTACCTTCCCTAGATAATGGAGGAAAACTGAGAACCTTTAGAAGGAACTTTGTCACACCAAAGCATAGCAAGTAAGCATGGAAATACCTTTTTCAATCCAATGACTACATGGGAACTCCTGTGTAAAACCTGGCTGACATTTGTCCTCTGGACAGAATGATTTGCAGAAAATGGATTAAAAAATCAACACATATTTGAAACAAACCTTCAACTGTGTTGGTCTTATAGGTAAGCAGAACCTAACAACATATTTTGAAATACAATTTTCTGTAACTGTTGACCTACTTTTCTCTAAAAATTGTACATTAAATAGAAGGTAAATTACAAGTGCTATTGCTATGAAGCTAAGGGACTTTTCACTGCATAATTCAATTGCATAATATAGCTTTAAGGCTTAGAGGAAACAAGTTACCATCAGAACTAAATAGAGATATCACAATGATTCAACTTGCAACAGGTTGGTTACACCTGTCACGTTTAGTTTTTCCACAAAAGCTGAACAGTAAGCCTGAACTGATCTGACAGTAACCCTCTAATCCACTTGACTTATTTTCTATAGATTAACTTCATTTGAAGAAATGTCATATTTATTAACTCACATTGCTACATTTTAAAGGCAAGATTGAGAAATTATTTTGAGAGAGGAAAAAAATTACCCTCATAGCTTGCTTTCCTTCAGGGTAGACTTCATTCAATTAAACAGGACACATTAAGAGATAGAAAAGAAGGCAGAAATTAACAGGTGAGTCTGCAGTTTCCATTAAAAGTAAGACGGTGTGGATTGTGTAATAATATTCAAAAGTCTTTAGAGTTTAAAAGTCTTTAGGGGCAGATGTGGCTATGTTCTGTAATTTATGTGTAGAGCATGTTGTTTTGGTGAGTAGGAGATTTCCTGTACAGATTATATAGAAATAAGCAAGGAAAAATACAGGAAAGAAGGGTCATTGTCTTCCTTTCCTGTGTGTTTTCTAGCAGACCTTACAATTCCTCACAAGATGAGGAAAAGACAGTTAGCAGGGAAAACTTGCGTGTTACAAGAAAATCCTGGAAGAGCCATAGCTTAAGCTGAATTTTCACTCAGCCTACCAAAGTCATTTAAAAATATAAGGACTCAGAGAACCAATGACCAAGGTCAGATTAAAAGTCTCTCTCTTTCCAAGAAGAAAGATTTCAGATTGGTATACAATTATACATGCTGAGCAGTCTGAAGAATTTGGGTATACCTTCCTTTCCAACACAGAGTGGGTAGACAGTAATGTGAAATGCATATATATGGACTTTTTGAAAAGCCCTGCATTTTACTGTGCTTTTTTCTTATAGCTAAGATGAAAAAAACAAAGACATGCAGAAAATAAGAATAGGAGGAAATTTGAGATGTCATTTATTCCATCATCTGTAGATAATGTAATTCTAATCAGTGTCTGTTTAACATGTTTATTTATGCATACTTTTATTGGGGAAGACTTTACAAACTTACTGGAGAAATTATTCCACAGACTTACGACTGTTACCAATGAGAACGTTTTTGCTCTTGTCTCAATCTCACTTTCTGCAATACAGACTTGTTATTTCCTATAGATAGCACATAAAAAGTTGTTGTTGTTTTTTTTTTTTTAATTCCCTTCTATATTTGATTGATACATTGAAGACAGTTATCATGTTCCTCTTAGTTTTCTTGTTTTCTAGGCTAACTCACCCTGTTCACCCTCCCCAAAGCCCTTTTATTTCCAAGATCTGATCATTTTCAGTGTTCTTCCCTGGTCTGTGTCCAACTGGATCACATCCTTTCTGAACTACAGTATCCCAAATAATACTTAGTGCTTCAGCTGTGGCTTCAAGAGCTTCAAGAAGACTTGAAGGACCACTTAATATGTTATGCAGACAATGTGCCTCCTAGAGTGCCTTTTTTGCAGTACTATTGGCTCACATTCAGCTTGTGCTCCACAATAAGCACAGATCCTTTTTTGTTGTTGCTGTTGTTAGAAAGCTGCTTCTTAACCAGCCCTTCCCCACCCTGTGTTTGTGCAGATGGCAGTTCTTAATAAATTCCTAAATTCCTTCAGTTCTTTGCCTGAAGAAAGCTGCCACCACATCCCAAGAGAAACCCTGCACAGGCCTAGAAAACCAAGACTGACTCAAATACTGAGAGAATGAGGCTTTACTACTCTGGGAAAGGTAAAGGTTTGAGACCCAGTGTCTCAAAGGACTCCATATCCACAGACCGAAGAGGGGACCCAGTGCAGGCTCCCTGGAGCCTTGGCAGGGTTGGAAAGAACTGGTGAATTCACAACAGTGAAAAGGTGCGTGGAATTGGTCCTTATAATGGGAAATTTTATACAAAACAGTAGCATGTGAGAACAAAAAGAGGGTGAGGGGATTTGGGAACAGAGAGGTAACTCCCCCTTCTCTGAAGCTGCCTTTTCACCAAGAGTTCATTTTCAATTCACTTAGTAGTGACAGATTTACTAGAAGAAGCTAAAGGACCTGCATCCCTCCTTTTCAACCCCCCTTACACACACACACGCAAACACATGGAGGTTGGCACAGGACACCGTCCCAGTCATGGAAGACAACTGTCCCCCATTTACAGTTGTTTCTTAATCATCCTATGGCCCTGTCATCAACCTTCTCACTGCCATTAGCTCCTGTGGCTGAGGTAATTGTTTGCTCAATGTGATTCTGACAACCTGTCCTTCAGAGGGGTAAAGCATATAATTTAAGCAATTATCTTTCCTGTGTCATGTCAGCTTTTATAATGACGAGTCATGGCCAAAGGAGTATTCAAACAGATGCAATTCTGTTACCAACATTTTAATTTCCTTTACCACTTTTTTTCCTCCCTTCATCTAGACGTAATAACTTCATAACTTGGTTCTCTGTGGAGCAGATAAGCAGAGGTGAACTTACAAGCCACCGAAGAACAGGCTGAATGTGTAATGCATGTGTAATGGCATTTTTTAAATATAAATTAAAGCGGAGAGGAGGAACAGATTGCGGCCAAATGGTGAAGGCTGCAACTAGTAATGGAAGAATTATTTTCATGCATTTAAGAGAAAGTGCTGAAGTGCTGAAGAGTTTTATAATCTGTTTTATAAAGTACTTGACAATGTCCTTCTAGCATAAACCTGGCCAGAATAATTACTGGATTCCTTGGCTATTCTCAACAAGTTGAAATAAAAGCTCCTCCTTGCTCTGTATGAAGAGTCTTGATTTCTGCCCCTTCAGAGGGAATGAACTCATTCTCCTCCTGCTCATTCAATCATATGGCCTCCTCCATGTAGCCAAGTAGCTGAGGGCCAAATAAAATGCAAGTGTTTTCTGCCTGCGCTTCTTTTTCCCAGAGCTTGGAAGGGCTTCTGGGCCCTTTCTCTCCTCCTTCAGATTTGTAATGAGCCTCTGCCAAAGCACAGGTCAGCAGTCTGCCCAAGTTCTTTTCTTTGACTTAATCCTCCTGACAGGCACAGGTCCAGTGCCTCATGAAGATCCTCATTAAGTACGTCTGCCCTGTTTCAGTCAGGTGAACATTGTCATGTTGATGAAATAGCCCAGAGGAACTGCTCAGGCACAACTTTCTTACTTACACTGAAACGCTGCATCTACTAGTCTAAGCATTGAATGATGGTGTTTCTCTGAAGCTCTCCACTCACCAGATGGACTGCAGCACCTCCAGTAGCATTTCAGCCATCTTCCTTTGGAAACAGCACTGACCACTGGGTCAATAAACAGCTATGAGGCATTTGAGCACATACTCTACTTTTATTGCTCCATTAGTGCTGTTTCTATAAAAGATACTTATGTTTTAATGAATAGCCTGCAAGGCACTATAGAAAATCTCTGACTACCAAACGCATGAACAAATTTTTACGTCAGGTGTTTGGGGCTGTTCTTTCAGAGAAACACCTCCTTGCCCCTGCAAGTGTTTCAGAAGATCTGAGCAGTCAATACGTGGTGTGTAGTGCTGTCTGTGAAATCCTTGATGGCTGCAGAAATATCACATCAGAAGTGGTCTCTGATTTTGCAGAAAACTGCACGGTGCACCGGGATAGCTTATATAATAACAAGGGGAGGAGAGCTCACACATCTTTTTTCTTCAGGTAGTTGCTCATGTAAGTGTGAGAGAGGGAAGTCTTGTAGTTTTATCTTTTGCACCCCTTTGGGGAATGATCAAAGGTAATGGCCAGGTGCAGTCTTTTATTTGTCCAGAGCATGGTTATAATGCCTTCTGCAAAACAAGGATCATGTTTCAAAGCCTCTTTTTTAAACACTGTGTTAGAAACCTAGAGGTATACAGCAGATACAGAATCTCAAAGGGACTATTACAGTCATTTTAGTTGTGAAGGTGATTGAAATTCATTTTTCTGATCTCCCAGAATTTTCTGCAAATTTATTCTGGGTGGGCTACAGTATAGTGTATCTATACTGAGTATAGTATATCTAACTGAGACTAAAGTACAAAACATCAGTACCTGGGAATGTGGAAAAACGTTTAATAATGGTCATAGATGTAGCAAGAACCAAAAAGATGTCATTGATATCAAGCTGGTTAAATACTCATAACTTACCTATTTCTTCAGGAAACAAAGTTTTCTCCAAAATACTGGATTGTGTAATCCTACAGGAATAAAATGGATTTGCCCAAAGCAGCCAAGCCCTTTGATCACCTCTCTTCAGCCCTCCCATCCCCTATCAACAGGATAACACTGCTTGAATGCTGCCTTAGTTTTCAGAAGCCCATAATTACACCCTGTTATTTACTTCTTAATACACCTTGACAAAGTTATACTTGCTCAAGAGCAAGACTTTCCTAAGCATGCAAAATGTAATTTCCTTTCAAATACCCATGGAATAAAATCCCCTAGAAATAGCTAAGGTCCAGCATACAGCAAACAAAATCAGGCAAAATCAGGTCCTTCTTTCTCATGACTAGAGGTCACTTCACCCTGACTGAATTCTGGAGGACATAGTTTATTTCTTTTTTCTAGATTTCTTTCTTATTAAGACTCCCTCATTAGTGAGAGAAACCTACTGAGCAATGAAACGACTCCAAAAATGAGTGTTTACGGAAAAAAAAGTGGCCAAGAAATCATGGGCAGAAACTGCAGGGTGGCCTTGTGCACTAGCTCTGCCCTTCCTAGTAGGGGAGCTGGATAAGCTCCCTTTTCATTCTGCTAATAAAACCCAGAAGAACTGTATCTTTTTACAAGGCTATCCAACAGTGGTCACTTAAGTATAAAAGCCCTAAGGTCCCAGGTTTTTTTGCATACGCTAAGGAGAACAGCAGAAGTGTGGTCAGCATCCTTTGACTCACAGCTCTACACCATACTAAGCTAATTCCAGCAAAGTCATGAACAGTAGTCTTAAAAGGGAGCATCCGCATCTCCTGCAACAACTGCTGCCATTTAACATCAAGATACCTTCCAAAGAACTCTATTTTTGTATTTAAAAATTAAACAGGCCTGACTAACTATCCAGTAAAGTGAAGATGGGTTGTCTTGTTGAAGAAAAACGCTGGATGCTGAAAATCCTGGGGCCTGTACTTCTAGTTTTGCTACAGGTTTCCTCCCCAACTGTTTTTTATACCCCAGTAACACCCCCAGGTAGGAGTTAAAACTACATTATTATAGGTACAGCACATTCAACAAAAAGATGACTCAAGCACCAGAAAGTTCACCACGACAACAGTGCTCTTGTTAGTTGTGAATATTTCACTTCATCTTCCATAAAAAGTAGAGACAATAACAGTGCCTCCCAGTATGTATTTTGTGGCTAGGAAGCGTAGTTAATAAATCTTTGGCAAATGGTTGATTTTTAAGGTGCAGGGTACTAGAAAAGTATAAAGTAATACACAGACTTTCCCTCCAGAGCAAAATAAGCGTTGTAAAGAAATTATGTAGCACATGTAGCTGTTGCAAAATAAGCAACTGTAATATTTTGGAATTTTTTCCACACGAATATTGAATAATAATGTGTTCTTTAAATGACCCCAGGGTGTTATGGTAACTGAGACCACATTCCTTCACAAGTCATCACGGCCCTTTGTTTTATTAATAATTATACTACAATGTTCAGTAAGTTACAGTAATGCTGGAAATCTCTGTATCTTGTACACCCTCACTGTTAGATCATCAGTTTGACAGTGAAATACCCCAAATCCCAAACCAGCTCAGAAATATATGTCTTTCAGCAGACATTAAAATTACTTGGTCCTTAACCAGGTCTCTCTGGCTTATCAACAGCCAAAATTTCACAGCAGATGTGTCTGCTATTTAAGACTTCTGTTTGCCAAAGTGTTCTTCTGGCTGGGATCAACCCCTTGGGTGCAGTGCTGGAAAACTTGCCAAAAATAGGGGCGGCTTGTACTACATTTGAATCTTTCTGTCTTTTCCGCAGATTTCATTTTTAGCTTGATCTTCTCTCCTGAAAAAGGTCAAGGAAATGACAATGAAGTTAAACAATTATAACACACGATGTTCATCTGACATATTTACATAATCACAGAATCTTCATGGTTGGAAGGGACCTTTGAGATCATTGAGTCCAACCACAAAAAAAACAACAACAAAAGAAACCACCACAAACCAACACACACAGACACCCCACACTCACCCACAGACAAACACAAACCAACAATCTCGGCCACTAGAGTATGCCCTGAAGTGCGACGTCTACACTTTTCTTAAATACCTCCAGGGATGGTGACTCCATCACCTCCCTGGGCAGGCTGTTCCAGTGCCTGACCACTCTCTCAGTAAAGTAATTCTTCCTAATATCTAATCTAAACCTCCCCTGCCGCNTCCTTCCTGTAGTGAGGGGTCCAGAACTGAACACGGTACTTGAGGTGAGGCCTCACCAGTGCCAACTACAGAGGCACGATGACTTCCCTACTCCTGCTGGCCATGCTATTCCTGATACAGGCCAGGATGCTGTTGGCCTTCTTGGCCACCTGGGCACACTGCTGGCTCGTGTTAAGCCAGCTGTCCACCAACACTCCTAGGTCCTTTTCTGCTGGGCAGCTTTCCAGCCACTCTTCCCCAAGCCTGTAGCGTTGCCTGGGGTTGTTGTGGCCGAAATGCGGGACGTGGCACTTGGCCTTATTGAACCTCATCCCATTGGCCTTGGCCTATTGATCCAACCTGTCCAGATCCCTCTGTGGAGCCTTCCGACCCTCAAGTCAGATCAACACTCCCACCTAGTTTGGTGTCATCTGCAAAATTACTGAGAGTGCACTCAATCTCCTTATCTAGATCATCAATAAAAACATTAAACAAGACTGGTCCCAGAAACAGATATAATTTTATATAATAAATATATCTTCTCACAAGTTCAGGATTTCCTATACTCAAAATGTAATTATGTAGGAGGAGAAATGTGGAAGAAAATTTGTACTCCTTTATGTTAAGCTATTAGACATCCAGTCACTAAATGTAACAATATAGAAAACAGCTGCTACAATTATCTCTCCAGTATTTTTTCTTTTTTTTTAATTGGTTACTACTGCAAGACCTTCTACATTCTCTGCTAATTTTCCTTGCAAAGTATTTCCACATCAATATCCTCCACATGGTAGCAAAGTGGTTGCAGGCCTGTGCAAAAGAAAAAATGATTGATAGCGTATTGTAAGGGTAATCCAAAGCTTACTGAGGTCGATGCAATTCTTTGCTTTGGCTTCTGTTAGTTTAGGGATCAGACTCTAAAGCAGCGCTTGAGAAATCTCAAAAGTTTATTTTAAATAGGGAAAGATGAACTGCAAGCCAAACAATTTATTCAAAAGAGAGAGAGAGAAGAGCAAGGCAAAGATTATTCTTGTCTCCATGCTGCGGACTGCAGAGGTATAGTTATGTTCATAGCTTTGATTTAGAAATAAGCTCATTGCCAATCTGAAAAATCTCAAAAACCCCACGAAAACATTCACATACAAAAACATTTCATGCCTTCTGAGCTAATAAACACTGTGAAGTATTAAGCACATGAAATTGTGGCTTTAGAATTTAAAATTTCTCCCTTTTTGGTAATTCCCATGAAATTAACAATTTTGGCCCCCCAAAAACACTTTAGATCTCACATATATTTTGAGATCCAAGTTTCCATTATGCACTTAATTTATCCCAACATTCTTTATTGAAAGCAACAAGATAACTGGATCCCACTATCTGTTTAGCTAATCTCAGTGATTCTGATTTTCTTTTGCTTTATCTGGCTGAATTTTCCCAGACCTGTTTCACATTAGGTGGAGAACTCCTGCCTTTGGAACAGCTACTGGAGGGCTTAAAAGCTCATTCTGGCAAAGAGTGATTTAAAAGCAGATTCCTGCGTGTTAATGGATTCTTTCTTCCTCATAAGAAAACAGTGGAGCAGTGATTTTCTCACCCCACGTTAGACCAGTGATACTTTATCTTGTCTCTAACAGTAGCCAGCTATGGGTGCATCTGACAAAAAAACAACAGGCAATCAGAGATGCGTGAACCCATTGAGAACTTTCCACTGGCTCTGACCACCAAAGAGTTGACTTACATTTTAGGGCTTGAGGGTTTCATGCAGTTAATGTTGTGGCCCACAGTTCTGTGGGTTGTTTATATATTTTTAAATGGTTTTTAATCCATTTGTTCTCAGATTTATTGGAAGTTCCTTACTGCTGTAGTACAAGAGGAAATAACTATCTTAGTTACCTCTTCCAGAATGTTTTGTGTGTTTTTATTCAGTCTCACCTTATGCATCTATGCTAACAGGAAACAGGCCCAATCTCTTTTTAATATTTCCTTCCCCTAAAAGAAAGTGTAAAACAACTGCTTTAGAGTTTTACAGCAGTGTCACATGCCTTTGTATCATTTTATCTCTGTGAGTATTACACAAGGTATCATGACTAGAACTGAGTTACGAAAATCTTATTTATTTATGCAGTGACACTCTCCAGTGGTAATCCCTTCCATTTCACAAACTCATTTTATTTCTTACCAGGTTTGTCTGGCATTAGGCGAATGTTATTGCGATCAGTTCATTTCCCAGGCTGTGCTTTCTCACTACCCTGAGAGGGTTTTCAGCCATCCCAAGTTTTGATTGATTTTGAAAGATGTGTGTCACCACTTCATTATTCCATGAGCTTTTCCAGCTCTGAAAAGCAAACAAACAAAATGTAAAAGCAGTTGTAGGATTCTTAAGGCACTCTGCTGCTAATTATTGTGCAGCACTTTTCTCCTTAGGAAAATAAAGTTTAAATTATATCACATTTCTTCAAATCTTGTATTTTTTTCCATGGACATATTCTTTGGCAAAATGAAGGTTATAACTTCTGCATGTGATTTAAAGGATAAACAAAAAGGGGAAAAAATCTGCTAGTTCAATAAAATGATTCTGCCAGAGGAAAACCGTAGCTAATGTCAGATTAGCGTCAAAGCCTCCTTCTGCTACTTGTGCCTTGCCTTTTCTTGAGGCTACCTTTCAGAGAAGGATGGTGGGCTCTCATCAGCAGCCTGCCTCCCACTTTAACTCCATGTTTTTGAACAATATTTCTTCTTCCTACCTGTGGTACCTCACTGACAGACACAGCAACATATAAATCATATGGAGTAAGAATCTTTTATTTTCTGAGTAATCACACTGAGAAGCTAAACTGTATACTCAGTACAGGATGTCTCTCATGGCATCCCTTGCCAGTGGCTTTCCTCCATCCAGCATGAAAACTACTCAGACATATACATTACCAAAGAAGATATCTGCTTTTTGTTCATACATGAATATTAATCAGTTTTGCAGCCTAGAATGCGCATCCTTTATTAGGATTGTTATGCAACATTGTTATGCAACAATATCATTGCTATCAACAAATACATGCAAAAACTATTTACTGAGGATAATATATACATCAAAAGCTGTTGCAGGAAACTTCAGCTGTTTAGATTTACCAAGAGGAAAGGCAGATCAATGTTAAGGACATAGAGTGTAATAATATTGACCACGATTACTGAATAATACCACTGTATGACCAGCTGCAACCCTTCCTAATCCTAACCCAGGCTTGGAAGAAAACACCAGTATCTCAAGAGGACAATTGACACTGTGATGTTTAACAGCTATGCAATTAGATATTTATTACATATAATAGCTTCCAGGTACCTATTAAGGGTGTGTATGTTTCATTTTATGTATTACTCTTGAGCATATGTTTTTAAGCATGTACATGTATGTGTCCAGAAAAAATAAAACTATCTTACTTGAATCTGAAATTTAAGGTAGAGTTCTTTGGGACATTCAAGCTGTCATTATTGAGCACTGATACTTGAAATCTGGAAAACAGTATTCAACAACTATTAAAATTACACCCAGTATTCAATAGGGGATTCAGAACATTCAGAAACCAAACACCCAACATTCAGAAACCAAATTTTCTTCCCTTGCATTCAGAGGAAATTTGGTTTTGATGTCTTATATGCTTTTATTTTAGTATAATCTATATTTAAAAGCTGGATGAAAAACCAAACTTTTGATGAGTTCTGAATTGTAACATACATTTAAATTTGTTGAAATTAAATTTTATTATGATATTATAACAGAACAGTTATTTTTGTAGATATTTTTCTTGTTCTGTTGCAAAACAGAACTGACTTTCTTTTCCATGCTTGAACTCTGAAAATGGCAACAGTGGAGACTGCAGTTAAACTGCACATCAACCTAAATCTTAAACAAGCATTCAATTATGCACTGGCTAACTTGATTTCACCACAAATTGCATTGCTTTCTGACAAACGCTGCCATAGCAAAGTTAAAATAACAGAAATGGAGATTATTTTAACAGTACTGCCTTTACAATCAAGTTTTTACAATCTTAATAGTAGAGATTAATATACTATAAATTAATGTTCTTGGCTTCATAGCACAAGGGTCATATCTTGGATCATAATCTTTCTTTTGAAGAAAATCCTGCCTTTCAGAAACCAAATATGTAACCAAATATGTAATAACGGTAACTTTCTACCTGACTGTTCTGACCTAGTTATGGTTCCAATAATCCCAGAGTTGATGTAATATCTGCTTTTTATTTTCTAAGAAATACCTAAACATCTCAAATTTTGTGGTTGAGCAAAAGTGAAATGAAAGGAGTTACACTTTGTCTCAAAAGTTCTCATGCTGAGATACAGTAAAGAGTACGGTGAACTTATTGTTGTCCAAAATTTTTAAGCAAGGTTAGCTCTATGAAAAGGAAACCCTATCTCAAAACTGAACAATAGGTTTCATGCAGCATTTATGGGTAATGTAGTAAAGTTCTTTTTTATGGTTTACATCTTCTCTTAGAAGAAGATTAGATTATAGCAAAGATTTTGTCGAGCTTTAATATTCTCTGTTATTTTTGTCTTCCAAGACTGAATTCCACAGCTGTCAAGAAAATACTGTACACTCAGCAAAGGTCTGACTTTTAGAGGTAATGGATCCAGTGAAACATGAAATCCAGTTCCACACAGCACCACACGGTGCTGGTTATGCATTTTAGCAGAGCTGAACTCTTATTCCAAGTCACGTCCATCAAAAGTCACTGTATTGGGAGCAAGCCTAGATAAACACATTTTTTTTGTTGTTTGAGACCACCAAGTCCCACAAGCTGAAGCCCACCCCAAACCCTTGCCCTGGTGTCTGCATCTCTCTGTTTGTGGTGTGGTGCCTCTATCTCTCTCGTCTTCCTCGTGATCTTCCCATTTGCCCGCCAAAACTCACTGTACCCATGGCCATGGAAGCCCTGTGTACCCAACGGCTGGGTCCCTGTGCATTTCGCACAATCCCCAAAATATTTGTCTCACACATTTGTATCAAGCATTTAAGTGGCTTAATGTGTCCTCAGTTTTTCAGTGTATGTGCAAAACTGTCTTCAGCAGTTAACTATCAGGCCTGCAGCACGCTGCATTTCTAATGTATGTGCTTCTATTTTTAGTAAAATCAGAATATATGCTATTCAGCTTAATAATAAACATTAGTACTTGTTAAAGGGAATAAAAACATTTGAATTCTGCTGTATTTTTAACTAATTTTTTGGCTGGCTCTCTGCAGTGTAGTGGGTGATGGAAAATCACAGCACGCCAATGGGAATGTAACAATTTCCGCTACAGCAATGGGCTTCTGCATGACATCCTGATGTGGAAGCAATGAAATTTTGCAACCAGAACATTGTCTGAAAAGCAAAAACTGCTGTGTAGATCTAACTTAGAAGTTAGGAAACTTACTGTTTTCCGAACTTCATTCCCAGGCTTATTAAATATTCTTTGAATAAGGGACATAAACGGCAAGACAGAAACGACGTGCAAGATTCTGTAAAATAGTTTGATCTTAACATAACATCAACACCTGAAAAAAGAAGGACCACAACTGAAATTGTGAATCCTATCTATCTAATGGAAATGTATGCCCAACTCAAAATCCATATCTTTAAATGTATTCATAGCGATATTGAAATAATACAAACCTTTATATTCTCCAGTCCTCTCCTGGCACATTTTCATTTTTCTTTCTATTATTTTGATCTAAATAATATAAAATTAATAAGCTAAAATTTCCATTGACTGGTTCAGAAAAGAAAAAAAAACAACAAAAAACAAAAAACCACAAAATAAAGCATGATTATAGAGATGAAAATGAAAACACATGCAGCAGATCAAAAGCAATTGAAACTTATAGAAGGAAAATGAGGGCAGAAAAGACCCTTATAAATTTAATGTTCAACATATAAGGTAAAGAAATGAGAAGGGTATGAACAGCCATAATACAAAAAATATAATGCAACTGTGGGGACTAGAGAAGATGAATTAAAAGAAGTCAACAACAACTTCTGTGCAAAGAGTACAATGTAATGGCTACTGAAGTCTGGAGAACAAACAAACAACTATCTACTTGTACTATGCATTACTCACTTTAATAAATGAGAAAAAAATTGAGCTATTTAAATACTCAGTAAAAAAGGGGTATGTAACAAACTGCACAAAAAATTTAAAAATTTGCGGAGGAAAATATTCAGACTAGATGTTATCCTGTCAATCTAACTATTAAATAAATACATATCTATGAGTGCCATGCATATATGAAGAATGAATATTTGACAATATTGGGACAATGGCACACAGAGGAAAATCTCCACAACTTGTAAGACTTAGGTAATTCTGGGAACACGAAAAGGCATGATGCCAAATAATTCCCCAAAGTGAAAACAAAACGAAAAAAAGAAAAAAATCAAGAAGAGAAAAATGAAGTTGGGGTATCTCCAGCCTGGATGAGCAATTGAGTGTAATTTTTTAAAAGTATAATCTTAGGCCTATATGTCTGAAATCTATATAAGATCAGCAGCCAATATTTGAGTCTTTTGTTGGATCAGGCTGCTTACTCAACTCTCTACAGCTGCCAGAAATCTTTGTATATGATACGTTTTGCCTTGGATTTTTTGTTTTGCTTTATTTTACAGATTTGTAGGTGTTTATTATCATTTCCTCCTATGACTCCAGTCTGCTGCGCTGATATGCCAGTAATGAGTGAACTCCAAACAGTAGGGTGTTTTAGTGAATTGCATAAATCAAATATTTTGCACATAATGAGCTCTTTTTATAACACAAGCTGTTGCACCTCCTGAGTGTATGTTCCTGTTTCTAAATCGGTCAACAGCACGTACAGCACATTGTAGATTCTGAGAGCTTTTCAGTTTGAGGCATCCAGAAACTCTGAGCCTTATCTGGTGCTGTGAAGGATCCAGGCTGTGAAATCCACTGGAAAGTGCCAAAATGCTGCTGACCTACCTCAAAGGGACAGGGGATATCATGAACATATCTGCATCATATGGTGGGGATCCCAGGGACTGCTTGACTGATGAGCGACAAGCAGGTGTGGTGAGGACGCTCCTGTAGCCCCTTACATGAATCCCAGCTCCCTTGCAGAAGTGGTTTCCCCCACCCAGGGCTGGGAGTCATAGCTGAGGTAACACACAAAGAACTCCTGTCTCTTCCTTTTTGGATGCTCACTAATGACTTCATCTAACTGGATGAGTCACAGTGACTTTCTTAAGAACTTGTTGGAACAAGAAGTTAGGTCAGATTTGGGGGTGTATGGAAACACACATATTGAAAAAACTGCTAAAAGGACTGTGCTAACAGCTGTCCTGTTCCTTCTCCTGAGTAGTCTGACCATAGCCTGATTCCTTGTAAGGCACTGGTGCTCCCTGCACCTCCCGGGAAATGACAGAGAAGTTTAGGTCTAATCCCATCAGCTACAAGGGCTGTTACATACAGAATCATAGAATTGTTTAGGTTGGGAAAGACCTTTAAGATCATCAAGGCCAACTGTTAACCTAGCACTGCCAAGTCCACCACTAAACCATGTCCCTCAACACAACATCTACACATCTTCCAAAAAGCTCCAGAGATTGTGACTCAACCACTTCCCTGGGTGGCCTGTTCCAATGCTTGACAGCCCCTCCATTGAAGAAATTTTTCCTAATAGCCAATCTCTGGCACAACTTGAGGCCATTTCTTCTCAGTCTGTCACTTGTTACTTGGGAGAAGAGGCCGATCCCCACCTCACTACAACCCTCTTTCTGAGCCTCCCTTTCTCCAGAGCTCTAAAAAGCACACAGACTGCAGACTGAAATGGGAAGAATCATTGTAAGAAAACGATTAAAACTTGGAGGTTGGGAGCGTCAAGAAATGTCATGGTTTAACCCCAGCCAGCAGTTAGATCCACCCAGCTGCCTGCTCACTCCCCTCAGTTTAGATGGGAGAGAGAAACCGAAGAGTAAAAGCAAGGAAAAAACTCATGGGTTGAGATATAAACAGTTTAATAGGTAGAGCAAAAGGCGTGTATGCAAGCAAAGCAAAACAAGGAATTCATTCACCACTTCCCATCAGCAGGCAGGTGTTCAGCCATCTCCAGGAAAGTAAGGCTCCATCACTTGTAAAGGTTACTTGGGAAGATGAACACCATCACACCAAGTGTCCGCTACTTTCCTCTCCTTCCCCCAGCTTTATATATTGAGGATGATGTCATATGGTATGGAATATCCCTCTGGTCAGTTGGGGTCAACTGTCCTGGCTGCATCCCCTCACAACTTCTTGTTTCCCCCTAGCCTGCTCACCTGTGGGACAGCATGAGGAGTAGAGGAGGCCTTGACTGCCTATCAACAACTGAAAACATCAGTGCGCTATCAGAAGTATTTCTAACTCTAAACCCAAAACATAGCGCTGTACTAGCTGTTAGTAAAAAAGTTAACTTTATCCCAACTGAAACCATGACAGGTGAGCAGTTGGAATCATGTTAAACCAGATTCATAATCTATGGGAGAGAGGGGTTCCTGAACCTTGTATGTGGTAGGAAAGACGAAAGTGTTGAATTTGGAAAGTAGGTGTAGTGTCAGCAAAGAAAGTGGTGACAAGTTAAAGGACAGCTTTTCTTACTAAAGAGCTGCAGTCTGTGTGACCAAAGTACTTGACATGAGAAAATTGTAGGGAGCGGGGCAGAAAATGTGTGAATTAGAGATTGGAAAGACATCTTGGGATGGAACAGGAAAGGGGCACAGTGGAGTTCGGGAGGAAACAGGGTCAAAAGGTGAATGAGATCATAAAAAAGTGAAATTCAGTTTGTTGCCTTCTATTGAAAAATCAAATGCTTTGAAAATCAAAAAATTTCCTGCTTTTAGACTAAGAACTAAAAAACACCAGAGCATCTTTATTTAGCAATGTTGTATCTGTGTCTTGGCCTCTTCATTATCTTCTGTGATCCAACTTGACTGTATCATCCCATGATGCACAACAGTGGCCCACCAAGGGGCTCATAAATATATTAGGTTTGAAATGAGAGGGAAAGTGCAGTTCTTGAATAACTTTCCATTTGAAGAACTGAAGGCAAGCACTTAGCAAGTTTTAAGGGATACTTGATATCTTTGTTTTTGTGAACATGAGCTTACAGCATTTTCACTGCAACGGACTCAGAAGGTTATTTTCACGGACACGGTTAGCTCTTTCAGACTCAGATGCCAATGAACTATGAGAGCACCATGCATCAAGCTGAAATGCTGTCAGACACAGAGAAGGACTAAAGGTCATGAGAAACTCTAAACACAGACCAGTTGCCCTAACAGGTTATTTCTAAACAGAAAAAAACTCTTTAGAAACTTTTTGGGTCTTGCACTTTTTGTAGGAAATTAATAAGATTTTTTCAGGAAAAAATGATATTTCTATTTGTGCTTATGTTGTCTCCTGAGTCACACGACACACAAAAAGGAGAGATTGTCACATTTCACCTAGTTCTCCTAATTTCTGAATGAGTGATATTTTTCGTTGCAGGGAAAGGAAGCAAGAATGAGGATGTTACAGTGAACACAGCAGACACCAGGTAAATGTAAGCATTATTCTGGAGTCTGCCAACAATGACATGCTTTACCACTTGACTGATGTGACTCCCATGTAGCCGAGCTTTGTAAGGACTGTTTTACAGCCCACAGATGTGACTTTGTGTTGACATCACTGAAACAAATCAAATCCCAAGGCAAGGCTGTGAAGGCCTTTCCATCTACTCAGGAAACTGAGACAATCTCCGTGAAAAAGGCAACTTCTGAACAAGTGTTGTTAGTTAAGCACAATATCCTCAAGAAAGGTGAATTATAAGCTCAAAATTTACAACAGTAATACATTGTTAATGACAATTGACAACTTTTAAACATTTTCTGGGCTTTCTATCAGAAACAGAAGTGATTTTCTTACCTAATAGTTGTAGCAAACAAAGAGTTGAAAGTTAAATTTTTGTTGCTCCCTTAATCTATGAGTATTTCTCTCCAAGTGTGCAATGCTTGTAATAATGTATTAATGGTAGTGATAGGTTCAAGTCTCAAGTGCAAGCTTTGCTAACAGGACTGTCTCTATAAAGAACTTTTGCACTGAAAAAGGTCCTGAAGAAACACCTCAGATCTGACTCTGCAAAAGATGGGCACATTTCAGTTACTAGATGGTGGTCTGGCTAAAAGCACTATCTCAAACTTTAAATACTTCCAGTTCTTCTAAGTGACTTTTTTTCCAGCATGTATCCAAACTATTTTTTTTTAAACAAATGTGTCTTAGCATACAAAAGTGACAACATACAGTTAAGCTTGTGTTGCTCAGTTTGCCAAATTGCTTACCATGTGATATAATATGCTAAACAGAGATTCAAAGGGATTCATTATTTCAAAACTCACATCAAACAAAATAGGAATATATAAGTCTTACAGGTAAGGAGGAATTTCAGTATGAACTGTGAATGATGAAATCTAGATACTAGCATTGTATTGCGTTCACACCGCCAAGTAAGTGACCATAAAAATTAAAAAAAGTAAGGCAATAATGTTTTTCTAGTATTTCCAATATTTCTCTTTTGCAGCGCAATTGTTTCAAATTTATATTAGCTTATCCTTTCAAAACCATTCCTAACCACTACATAAGTATTTCTCCAGATACAATTAATTATTTCTGAGTGGCATTTCAACAGTTCTTGGGCAGATGTTTTCAGTTTTAAATGGAGCCTGCAGATGCAAAACTTAATTGCTGATTTTTTTTTTTCATCATAGAAAGGAAGTTAATGAGTATCTTCTAGAGCACTCTTTTCAACTTCAATTTACTGTTTACAGTGTTCTTAATCCCCATGGAAATCACTCTCATCTTTTAAAAATCTCAAAATTTAGTAACAATTCACTCTGACATTTCATATGGAAATTAGTGCTTCTCATTTTTTTCCCCTAGAACATGACGAACCTTCTATGATATCATTTTATCTGGATGAGTAACCAAAAGATTCAGCATAAAATTTATCTAAACTTGCTTTTGCATTAATATAACTGGAAGAGAGCTCTGCCATGGTAAGCCACTGGAAGTCGTATTATTTGCTGCATCAGTAATGGGACCTAATAATTAGACTGTGTCTACAAAGGACCTTCTAAAATATTCCTAGTAAAGATGTTAGTCCTTTTAATGCAGTTACACCAACATTTAATTCATTTAATATTTTCAGTATGCTTGAAGTGAAGCATTAAAAATCTGATTGGAATTAACAATAATAATCTGTGGGTCTTATTCTGACATCTTGCTAGCCCTTTATCTATATCACAACTTCCATATCACTCAGCGCAGCAATAGAAGACCATGATGAGTCCACACACCTGCTGATTTATAGACATACATTTGTGTGTAATTGTAGCATCACTGGATTGGCCATGTGTGTAAAGCATATGATGAGCAATGTTTGATGTTTCCAGTTTCACCAAAGTGGAATACTGATCTCCAAATTTGAGTGGCTTGATTTTGGACCAGGATGAGGATCTTTCCTGCATTCAGAGCCTCCACTGTAGGGAAAACAAAACAAAACAAAAAAGCCAATGACAACAATTTTCTTCTGACTTCTAGACACAGCTAAAATGCTGCAATGATTTAGTTATGATGATTTAGTTTGGCTCTTATCTGGCCAAAGGGTGGAGACTGCTGCCCTCTGATGCCTCACTGGTATGTGTGATACAGATAATAATCCGTCACATTTCTAGTGAATAAATGATAGACTGCTCATTGCTCCATGCCTTGTAGATTTACCTACAGCAGATAATAAAATTCAGATGTGTTTACAAAGCATTAGCCTAATTGGAAAAAACAGTCTGCTGGTAATGACCACCCATGGTATGAAGCAATGGAGCCACAGGATTGTTAGGATTAGCACAACATTTTGGCCAGAGTATCAGGGTCTGAGCAGGAGGTGTAAGGAGCTGAGGAGTACTTTTCCCAGTATAGGTCACCCTTGAAGAACAGAAAAGCAGTAATTAATACTCTAGTTAATACTAAAGCTACACACAGGCAGTAGATAAAACAAATTCTGCTCTTGTGTTTAGCAGCACTTGGCACTTGCTCTCTTCTCCTCCTGTACAGGTATAACATAAATTGACAAGATCAGCACTGAAGAATTGGGTCTGGATATGTCCAACCTGTAACAAATAAGGCTATAAATCTGGTATTCTAAACAAGCAGGAGCATGGAAGAAAAGCTTTTTAAAATACATGCTACAAATAAAAATCACCACCACCAAGAAAGTAAATGTTTTTACATAACTATGATACTTAAAAAATTATTGATCAAATGTATTTGGGAATACAGGTTACATAAGGAGCTACTCTACATGTATTCTCTTTTTAAGTCTCAGAGAATTTTTAAGTATGATTCTCTAGTTTCCATAATTCAAACACAGATTATGACCCCGTACTTAAAGCTAGGGCCTGCATTCTGACACCTTTACTCAAGTGGGATCCTTTCTTACTCTTCAGTTAACTTCCAGCAATTTCAGCAGGACTGTTCATAATGTAAAGGTGATTGGATCTGGACCTCTAAAACAAAGGCATACCTTCCATACGGGTAGGCACGTCTTGCTGTTCTATGAGAGCATCAGTGCCTTTTAAGGAAGTATCAAGCACAAGTTGCAGCTCTTCACAAGGCTGCATGGGTTTTCAGGCAGGGATATCTTAAAAACTTTTATATATTATTAAGGAAAGATCTGCTCTTTTTTCTTGTGTGTTGGCCAAACCTCAGCAGCACTTCTGTGAGCTCCAGATGCTGTTATGCCCAAAATTTCAGTGCACTGGATTCCCGTAACTAGAACCAACTCAGACATGAGTAACACACTCCCCAGCAGCTTTCTGGTCCATAACCTTAAAGAAACAACTGCCTCACCTGGCAGCACTGTATATTTTGGTCCAAATATTACTTTTTAAAAAGTATATAAAGAAATGTGGTAATTTTTGGCAAGCTTTTTGAGACTTATTACTCCTGTCAATTGCAGACTGTGGGAGTTTTGAAAGCAAAAATTAGGCAGCTCAAGACATGCATGGCAAAACTCCTAATCATGTTCTGCAGTCCC
Organism: Arenaria interpres; assembly: GCA_013399435.1. Lineage (NCBI taxonomy): Eukaryota > Metazoa > Chordata > Aves > Charadriiformes > Scolopacidae > Arenaria > Arenaria interpres. The sequence continues at coordinate 284,988 of VXAK01023875.1, read as the reverse complement.
CCACCATTTTAAGAAATAAATTTCTTTTTCTGTCTCTCAAAGTTGGAATTAAAACAGATTTAATTAATTCATACTCTGGAAAATGTATCTGAACTTTAGTTAATTTAATTTCGGAAGAAAAGACTAAAATAGTAAAAGATATGAACACTTTATAACAGAAATGAGTGGGCCAGGTCCTTTATTCGGATAGATTTTAGAGTACGTATCTGACGCATCTATGTTAGGCCAGTCCACGTTTGTTTCCTTGTCTTCACTGCAATCTGGCATAATATAGAGCATGTTACAGGAAAATCTCACAGGACTGAAGGGAACCATCCCTGCACTGAGTGCCAGCAGAATTACAACTCCATAAGGATGAGCTTTAAGCCACCTGAGCATGTAACGTAAGACAGCACCGTGTGTCTTAACTCACTGTGAGACCTTGCCAGAAATCCATAGCTCTTGAAGACTGCACAGTCTTCCTGGGGCCAGTAATGCAATCGTAGCAGCCACATTAATATCACTAAGTGCAGTACTGACATCTGTAATTTTATTGCAGTTTTATTCAGGCACAGATGATGGTTGTTGATGTGCTCATCATTTGCTTTTTCATTTTAAACTTTATTTAACTCTCTCAAAGTTTATTGTTGGGACCTGAATTTTCTTTGTCTTGCAACTCATATTATAAATATGCCCTAAAAATGGTATCATTGGGAACGTGTCTGGTTGGAAAGAACATGAATTATATAAAGCAAGAATTTACTAATGTTAGAATGTCTGACCTTTCATTCTCTGCTTGAGAAAGAATTCCATTATGTTGTTCCTATCATATCTAAAGAGTGCAGCAGGTTTTCCCATTTGATTTTCATTGGAGAGTTGTGATTACAGACAAAAGGTAAATGCTTTAAAATGTTCAATATAAAATACACGGATTTCATTTTTTTGTTTTAAAAAAAGACAAGAAGCAAGATTTTTATAGAGCAAGTGTTGACTAAGTCTTGATACTAAACATCAGGAGAGCTTCTCAAACACAGTTAAATTCCCAAATCTGCAAAGCTGATGAAAATTCCATAGTAAATAAGTGTAAATTTCAGCGGTACTTTGATTTGGAAGTTTAATCCAAACAAACTTTCATAATGATTTATAACAGAAACCTTCAGTAGGGATGCATGGGAGTCTTGGCTTCCACATATGAGTTCAGAATAAAGTGTTCTGTAACAGACTGCTTTTTCTCCAAATAACTACTCAAAATGAATATATATATAAATATGTTGAATTTTTTTTTTTTTTTAAAGAAAAGAAAAAAAAGAAAAAACACAGTAAGATTTGTCCATGGTGTCCCATCCCTATTTAAGGTCCTCATACTGCACACTACTGGATGAATCCACATATTTGTTCCGGCTGCCACGGGGCTTATTGACCCATGATTTAACATGCACAGTCTGTATCTTTGGTTCTGGCTGCTACCTCTCCTATTAATATATATTGCAGTCTGCATATACCCCAGCAATTTAACTAATTTGAGGGAAAGGACAGACTTTTTTTTGGAGGGGAGAAGTCAGTAGATCTTGATTTTCATGGTGTAAGTCTGGAAAAGAAATTAATTAATCTACAAGGTTAAATGTACTCTACCACCTTCAGTAGTTTAGTAAGTAGTTCATAGTTTAGTACTTCACTGAGGAGGGAAGATGTGCAAAAGCCTGTGGATCCACCACGTAATGGAGGAAATATTTTTGTGTGTCTATAAGAGACTTTGAAGGGCACAGCAGCCCCTGCACCTTTCAGGGCTTCAGGCTCACTATCAGGGAAATCATGTCAATGGGGAACATGCTCAGGACCCTCCATAGCTGGCATGAATTTCATGGCCTGCCTTCACTCCACTTGGCCACTCCAAGGCACTTTCATTTATACCAGTCTCACACATGAGCTTATTACTTTCCCATTTGGTCCTTCCCTATGAGCAGAGATGACACTTTTAGAATCGTTCAAGTCTTTGAAGCTATGATTCTGTCCCTAGTGAGCCTTTGAAAAGCATTTGAGTAAGCTTGGTGCCTTGATTTTAAATCAGAATATTTCAATGAGATGCTGAATATCTGTGACTATTTGCCTCCTTAGCTGCAAAATACTCCTGAAAATCTGCTTCTACACATATATTTGCAGCTGTGTGTTATGTCATTTGTAAGTGACACCAACATCAAACAATCCTTCACTGTGCTTCCAATATGTATATGCTACCTAAGTATGGTAATGAGGGAAAAAATGCTAGAAGTGATAAGGAATTCTTCAGTGAAACTTTGCAGCCTTGTATTTCCTCAGAGATTGCTCCCAAAGTCTCCTAGTTTAAACCATGGCTCCCAGGTTTGTTAGACAGTTGGGTTCCTGCCTCTGTGAAAACTCTCAAGCTGCCTCTGATCCCACAAGCCTGCTCCACACAGTGCCCTGACTCTAGGACACTGTAATGAAACAGTCAGCTACTTGATAGTTTTCTGGTGTAAAAAGAAAAGAACTGGAACAATTTTCCAAACTTTTTTTTTTTTTTCAATTTAATCTCCTTATAAAATTTTAATTTCCTTACAAAATTGTACAAGTTTGATTTTTGGTTTATACTTCAAACTTTCAGAAACACAGAATTTGGGGCTGTAATCAGCTGTAAATGGAATACTTCAAGTAGAATATTTCAATATTTAAGACTGAAAGTCACTCAGGTAATTACCCAGTCTGCAACAAAAATACTAATAAAAAGGATGCATTTTTGTAGTTTGTTCTTCCTACAGCCAAAAGAGGCTCTATTTCTTATATTCTTATTTAGGTCTTTGACCATTACATTTTCTTGGACATACTCCAGTTTAAATTTGGTCTGTTTTTTCAGCAGTAATAAACACTTGAGTCTTCCATACCTTTCACTCTTCAGTGCCAATTGCCAGAAAGTCAACATCTCTTGAATTTGAATCCTGAGGAACCACAAAGTGAGATCAAAGTCTGTGCACAGAATAAGCATATTTTGTCTCTGGTAAATAGGTATGCTGAAATGACATTTCCATCTTTGAGATTTATATGCTCATAAAGTCAAGTGCAGCATTGTAGATCTTTACTTAATTGCTTTTGCAACTTGCTTTACTATGGGTCTTAAATCAGCCCAAAGACTGCCTCATCTTTTTAATAAAGAGGTTACAGTGCTGTTTCCAGGCAGATCTATTCTGGAAATCTGCACCTTTCTTCTTTATTTGTTTTACTGCCACTCAGAAAATGAAGATGTATATAAACGAGTCATCCATGAAATTCCATGCATTGGTGTCATAACTCCGAGGCCTTTGAATCTTCAAATTTGAACAGTTCACAGCTCAGACATCTGACTTGATTGAGCACAGATGTCTATGATATCACTAAGTTCTTTGGAAGACGGGGTATATTATTGCAGGATTAACGTTGAATATGTTTTTTTTTAATATGTGCTCCTGAGAATATGTTTTTTTTTAATATGTGCTCCTGAGACCAAATTCCCTGTGTCATCTGGGATGCTTTCTGCAGATAAGAACAAGTTAATACAGTTCTGCTAGCAGTTAAAATCAGACTCAGCCCCAAACCCAACAAGTGAAATTAATATAATTAGATAGTTTGCTGTGGATGCTAATAGTTTACATGAATTCAAAAACAGATCAAACAAATTCGTGGAAGAAGAATGTATTCGGGGCTATTAACTATAAAGGTCAGGAAATCCCTAATGGAGGTGAAAGAGTATGCTGCTATTCATTCCCTGTTCATAGACTTTTTCCTATACAGCTGTTATTATCACTTATATAAACAGGAAAAATTAGATCATCTTTAGTCTGATTCATTATGGCTGTTTATATGTTCTTATCTGTATTTTGAAGAAAGCAATAACAATTCATAGAAAATATTTTCCTTATGTCAGTAAATGAATGGATCTTCCATTCTAATGAAAACCACACAAGGAATCTTAGGAGAGCTTAATATTTTATAGCACATGCTTTCGATACAGCAGGATTAATACTAAAACCAATAGTAAAAGTACTTTGGATTTCAGCAAACACTCAAGTCAGTGCTGATCAATAATACTAATGAAAAAAATATTCCAAAGTGTCACTACTAGAGAGATAATGTCAGCCCATAGCAGCATACAATTTGCAAATTAAAAAAAAATATATATTTCTTGCATTGGATATGTCCTTTTGTTCCTCATCATCTCTTTGGTATATGAAAATACTCCACTGACAGCATTCATAGCTGTCATATACAATGTTTAATCTGTTGAAATTCTACTCTGTCCTGCTCCCAAGGTGTCTGGAAGGTTTTTTGCTCACTGCTGTGAAAATTCAAATGTCACTACAAAAATCAGAGCTCACTTGCTCTTGTTTAAATTTCTGTCACAACTCCTCATATATCGGCACTTCCTGAATTAACAACAAAAACAGATCCAGAGTTTCCCATTAAAGTAGGGAAGCATTCCTGAATTTTTCTCCCTCCGTCTCCCTCTGCCACTATTACCTGAACAGATGTGGACTTTATTCTAGGGCAGCTATATTACTTACCTCATCCTGTGACTACACTTTATATTAAATTCCTTCCTTATCTCCCTAATGTCCATTCTAGCCTTATGCCACAGTCTCCTTGCTGAAAAAAGAGTTTTGATTAAAGCAGTACAATCAATCATTTATAACCCCTGTACAATCCAATACATGCTGATGTGGTCATATTTTGTTTCAAAATACACCTTAACAAATGTGTTTAAATCAAAGCACAGTTAAGGTTAATTTAAAAGATAACAGGTTAGAAATACATATTATTTAATGTACAAAATCAACCATCATTAGATTGCTGCTCTGCATATAGTTTTCAAAGGTAATTAGCATCCAGATGTTTAATAATCCAGCTGCAATTTGTTTATGTTAAGCAAACTCTTGGGCTTTTAAATGCAACATTCTTTGAAATCAGATCTTAAACATGTCCTGATATTCCTGCTAAACAGTCACAGTTCCAATCACGTATCTCAGTGTTCATAAAAAATAAGAGTTCATTTCTCCTTCTTCTGACTGAAAAAGAGTCTCAAAATACAAATTCTAGTGCTCAAAAACTAAAAGGGCAGGAAAAAGAGCCCAGGATATCTTGTCTTTAGAACCGACAATATTTAAAGGAATCCTGTGATTTTGGAAGTGTGACTCATATTCATGGATAGTTGGGATGAATAAAATCACAGGTCTTTCTGCATTTTGCCTATTAATAATATATCTATAAAATGAAGGTGTGATTAAAGTGTACAGCAGCATAATGTACCTTGTTCAGAATAGCTATGAAGAGGTAAATGTTTTAGCTCCAACTAGGGAGTAAAATATGCATTTGTAGAGTTCGAAACCTGATTGCTAATACATGCTGAAGATACATGGGTTATTACTACTGCTCCTCATTGATTACATTTACACAAGGATGCCAATATGTGCTGTCATCATATCTGTGGGTTTTTTGCAGAGAATACTATCTCATGTATATTAATTAAGTCCTTCTACCTCTTGTCCAGCCTAGACTAGGGAGAAAAGGGCTCTGCAACTATGCATGCAAACATCTTGATGGGATTGAGGGGGGAACCTTTCTAAAACATAAAAATAACATATATATGAGTGGAATTTTATCCTGTAATTACTGTAAACCAGCTTTGAATTTTAATTCTAAAGAAAAACAACATAAAGATGATATTTACAAAATCAGTGAACAGAGCTAAGAAAAATACAAGACAGTATAATACAACCACATTTTGCCTTGCAGAAGTCTAGGGAGATTTCAGTAGCATATATTTATGAATCAGAACATCAAAACAGAACTCGTTTCTTTCATTTCTTTTAATGTCTTAGCACCACACTATTCACAATCCTCAATGTGTAATAAATTACATTCTTCATTGGTTCTTTTTCCTCAGATAAACACAAACAGATGGATGCATGTAAGTCAGGAAAAGACATTAGTTCTGTGGAAGAGACATTAAGAAGATGCAAGTTACATCTGTGCATTTATGGTGGGCTTCAATTAATTTTCGCCTTTTTACCTACCCTCTAAACCAAGCTCTAGGACTTGGAGATCTCTTCTTTCTGAGGATTTGCATCCAGCACAAAGGACATGAATCACAGTGCAAAGGAGCATTTCTCCCACCGCTGACCAAAGAGGAGGTTGGGTGCCTTAACTTCTTTTGGCTAAAGTTAAATGAGATTAAACATTCCTTCTCCGCAAATACCACATGCAGATATACAAATACTTTAAAAACAAAAACAAAAACAAAAAAACCAAAACCACACCACAAAAAAACCTAGACAAAGATGTCCTCAGTGTGTGCAGTAGATATACTAGTCCATAGCAGATATCGTAAATCTAGAGTCAACTTATTATTCTTTCCCATGCACTTTAATTCACTTTGGAAGTTCCACAGTTAAAGGCTTTTTGTGGTTTGTAGCTCAAAGCAGAGCTTGTTTCTCAGTTATAAACACAGATGTTTCTCATAAACAAAGTTACAAAAATTAAAATTTGAGCACAGATCAGATTTTTCTATGAAGCTAAAAGCAATTCACAATAACAGGTTATATTAAGAAATACTTCCCTGTAATTTGAAGGCCTTCAGAGCCCTGGTCTAACACCTACTGTCAATGCCTCTCCAGCCAGCTGTTTGAGATCCATCACTTGGTTATCCGAAACTGCTCCCTCCAGCAGGACAAGCTCCAGCTCTGGCTCATATGCAGCCTTGCAAGCTATCCGCTTAGCTGAGGTTAGACTTGGTAGAATTGCTCACCAGCTCTACCAAAGTTGAATGTTACTGCTTCTGTTTGAGACACAGAGAAGTTTTGTGGGCTGAAAACTTTACTATTTTTTTCAAAATACATGTTAACTAAATAAAAGCCATGATTTTGCCCTCCAAAGTTGCCTTTTTTTTATTCTCAGAAAGTCACTTCTACATCACTACTCCTACTCATCCGGTCCCACAATATTCATTGAAAACAGATTCTGTTTACCACTTCCTCACATAAGTACAACTTTCTGGCATAACTACCGACAGCTTAAATAAGTCCTTTCCAGAGACCTGCTGTTAGGGACACCTTGGGGTTTATGATTCACCTACTCAGTTACTTACAGTAATTGCAGAAAACAGACCTTTAGGTTTCACAAGGTAATGCAAGAAACTAAGAACCTTTTACTGTGCACAAGGTAATGCAAGAAACTAAGTATAACATTAAACATGAGCAATGACTTTCTTGCATCATCTTCTCACTTGCTTGAGCAGGTTTTGGGTTTAGATGCAAATTCAATAAGGATGTTCTTTCTCCTGCCCATCTTCTCTGTGGTTGTGTGGTGGGTTGGTTTTCACATTGGTTTCTCCACAATTACACTGTACTATTCCGTTCAGCTTTAATAGGGTTTACCAACTCATCCACTTTTACCTTAAAACCTGTTGGTATAGTTTCATTTTTCAGTAATTACTTCTGGTCTTATTTGGAAAGACCTCCAGAAATGGGCTAGTAACACAGAAAGCACAGAGCACGGGGAAATTACCTAAACGCCTGAACTGGGTCTGACTGGGATGGAGTTACCTGTCTTCATAGAAGCCTGTACGGAGCTGTGTTTTGGATTTGTGACCACAAGAGTATTGAAAACACACGAGTGTTTTACTTAGTATTGATCAGTGCTTGCACAGTGTCAAAACCTTCTCCATTTCCCATTCTACCCCATCAGCGAGTAGGCTAGGGGTGGGAGGAGACACAGCAGGAACAGCTGACCCAAACTGGCCAAAGGGATATTATGCACCATATGACATCATGCTCAGCAATAAAACGGGGAGGTGGGGCATGTGTGTAATTATTCCAAGGTAGCCATTGCTCAGAGATGAACTGGGTCAGCTGGTGGGAAGTGTGAGTGACTGCCTTTGTATCACCTGAGTTTGTCTGCTTTGGTTTGTTCTTTCTTTTTCTTTTTTTTTTCTTTCCTCACTTATTAAACTGTTAGCCAGTGCCATCCCACCAAAACACCAAAATAAATATAATTGAAGACCTAGTCACCCCAACTGCTTTATTTTCTGTCAAATTTTGTGACTTTTTTTCTTTTGCAATCCATTTTCCTACCTTGTGCCATAAAGCGTGCTGAATGATTTTACTGCAAGTCTTGGATTTTACAGTGAATCAAAATTTTACTTTTGTTCTGGTGCCTAAATACACCCGGGCATCAAGCCCCATCTGCATACACTACATTAAAATATTGGATTTAAGTGCTGAAATTGTTTACTCGAGTTCCATAAAATCCACCCCCCCCCAGTACATTAACATGTATGCATACTGAGGACATCACCATATAACATCAGTGACATGTGTACAGTAGCTTATCATTTCCTGGTTTTTTTTCTACATAAATATTTTCTCACAATGGTATTCTATCTCTTATGCTATGTAGTAACCCATAAAGTTGACTTTTTAAATTACCAGATGGCTGAAAATTAATCTCACTACAGTAACCTTTCCATTACAAATCATATTATTGTAAAATACAATGTGTATAGAAAATTTGCCATTAGCTTGCATTAAGATTACAGTTGTAACATGCCTACAATTCTCCAAATATGCATCTGAAAAAAACCCTCTTATTTCTAATACCCTAAGCTGCATTTTTAAATTTAAATAACTCTTGACATACAGGCTGATACTTACAGGCCAGAGACTCATCGGAGTAACAGAATCCCTGGTCTTGGTGCATGCTCTGTGTGGCACAGTGAGGACACACAGAGGAGAGGTGGCTGGTGACTCAGTCCTTTGCACAGATTAAAAGCCTGGGACACATTTTTTTTGCTGCTTGCATGCATAGCTTGAAAAGCTGGTATCTAGCCCTGAATTTTTCAGTGGTGTGAGCCATCCGGTAGAGCTTGACCTCTTATCAGCTGGATACGTTTCTGCTGGTTTTAGAGCTGTTCAAACATGCATGGGCTTGTTTCACAGGGTGGCCAGATACTGCAATTAATAGCAGATCTTTGCAACACTGTGGCTGAGCTCAAGGCAGTTCCCATAACTAGCGCTAAAGCTAGGTTAATAATTCTGCAAGAAAATAGCCAAAAGTAGCCAAAAATCCGAAATTATTTCTAAGCTACCATTAGGAAGACTATAAGGAAAATGCTACAGTAGAATCAACTTCCTGAAATAAACTTTGCATTCTTTATATAACAATAAGAAAGTAGCACTGGAACTATCACAAGTACCCCTGAAGGAAAATCTCCAAACAAGTTGAACTTTTAAACTGCTAAGAATTAGTAGCAAATAAAATTGTCTAATACTCCCCATCTGGAAGACAGCTATGAAAGTGCATCTTTTATTAATACTGTTTGCTAAGGTTTTGTGGTTTTTTTCATCTGTAGCATTTAACATTGATCATATTTTCCATAATAGATATTTTAAACTCTACTCTCAATTAAAGACCTAGGTAAGATTGGTTAAAACAAAAAGTGCTCCCAGGACTTGAAAAATGGGGCCTTGTAAAATCTTAAGGAAATCAGATGGATCTGATCAATATACTCAGGAAAACAAAAAACTCAGAAATGCCTAGGTCAAAGGGTGCTTAGGATGAGACACATTTAGCTAATCACCAAGTCTTGGGATCAGAGAGAACAGCATTTAACAGTGCATCCAAAAAGCAGCTTTCTTGGCGATCCCAAACCAGAGCAGAATCTATCCAAAGGAGGGAGGTTTTTTGCTGCTGGCAGAGTGGGCTGTAGACAGGAGAGCCAGCCTTACACTCTGGCAACCTGCAGCTTCTGCAAATCCAAGTGAAAATGAGGCCCCTTATTGCTACCTTTGCAGCAGCACGTGGCTCCATCCTCTGCAGAACCATTTCTCTCTTCCTCTCTGTAGCACCCGGTGCTTGCTTTATTCCTCAGATGCTCTGCTGTCAGTGAACTGGGACTTCTATGAACTTGTCCCTTCAAGAGCATGTCATCTACTTGCTATCATTTTTCAAAAAATCACATGACTGCCAGTTTTTCTTCATGACTATTCTTATTACTTTTTCTTGTGAGCTTTTGTAAAGCAGTGTTCCCATATCTAATTACCATCAGTTAAACAAGGCAAGCATAAGAAATTAATACAAGACATGAAAGACATGTGCAGAACAGAGTGAGCCAAGACAAAGCATTCATTACACTACCTTTCTTTAAAAAAGGTTTTAAATGAGCGAGGTTTGAATCAAAGTAAAGGAAGATTGCAGAAACAAATTGTGAAATCTAACTCTTCCAAGTCGTCAAAAGAAAACATTTTCCAGGCTTAAATCAGTTCACTTTCCCATAGTGATACTAATTATCACTGTCCCTCCTCCTATATCTCATTTCATGTTAAAGACATCCTCAAACACCATAACACTGAATTTCTATGAGATCAAAACTTCAATCTAATGTGAGGATTTGGCCTATACTTTTATGCCAGCATTATGGAGAACATTTTGCATTTTTCTCTTGCAGACCTTGAGAGCAATCAGTGCATCATGGATAGCTTTAGTACTTGCCAAGCAAATACGATACTCTCTTCATATGTTTCCAAAGCTTTTATCGTGTCATTACTAGTTCATAATATTTTAGTAAATTATTCTTCCTAGTCTGCCTGACTTGACTAACTTTAAATTGAGAGTTAACTTGAGTAACAGTACTGAATTTGGGAACACTAGCAGAACGTGTATATGTTCATGTCATTACCTAGCATGCCCTTTCAGCTTATGCCCACAACCATTTTCCAGTAACGCTCAGGTTCTCAGAGAAAACTGAAAAACATACTTGTAAAAATATGTGCAGGATTAAAAAAGAGATGAAATCTAAAAAGTGCCAGCTAATTCAAACTTAAAAAAAAAAATTTCAATACACGCATACAGAGAGAAACCTCCAAAAATAACACTTCATGTGACAGTCATACACGTGGGATAAAAAACTGGGCAAGAGGAGCTGAGTTTAAATGCTTAATGCATCCCAGCTTGGCAGGTAGCACATGCCAGTTCTACAGGCTGTTCAGAGTCATCTGTCTTGTGCTTGAGGTGCATTTCCTCACACTCCTCTTTTTATGGACAAAATGACCTTGTCCTACTTTCAGTCTTTTCCACTACCATAAATAGCTATTCATACACTTCAGTTTTCCATTCCATTTTAACAACACACAGGTCGGATCTTTCTGACCGTTGGAATGGGACATATTAACAACAACCTACTAGTTCAGTCTGGGTCTGTCCTGCAGCTCCTTGATGTAATATTGAGAGTAGAGAGATTTTTATGGCTACAATATCCATCATAGTTATGGGTATTCCACTATTGACATGACAACTGCCATTGTTTTTCCATAAAATGATGATAGTCATCTGGAAAAACAAGGAAATGAACAGAAAGCATTTCAGATGCCATAAATATTTTTTTTTTTAATTACCAGTTTTAAATTAGAAAGTGAGGATGGGGGGGGAGGGAGGAATTAATAGTTTTTCTCTTGAAAAAGTAACAAGGGGAGGGTTCTTTAAATTATTTTGTTCCTCCTACAGCTTTAGCTAGCAATGTAAATCTAGAATGACAATTTACAGTTTGTAATATTTACTCCCAATGATTTGCTTAAAATATGCTTATCTTTTTTTTTTTTTTTAAAAATGCCCTGATAGAAAAAAAAAAAAGAGTTTTTTCTAATTTACATTTTGAAGCGGACTATTGATTTATTACAGTACAATAGTCAAAATGTTGTGTCATTCATTGCACAGGTTTTCAAACTCTGCAGTGATCATTATGCAAATCCACAAATGTGTGAAGAAATAAATCATCATCATTAAAAAAGGTATTATTTCTAGCTGTATATTTTCCCATTTTATTGTAGCAAATCATTCTGAATTGTGCGAAGTGTCTGAATTTTTTTAGTTAATTCTGGTTTTTACCCAAGTAATTCTTACGGTTTTGATTAATAGGCTAAATGAAGTGCTTCCATTTTCCTTGGAGAAATCCAAGGAGAACAAAACATTTTTTGTCTAAATCACTATAATATTTTATATTTCTGTGACAACACTTCCAAATTTGAAGTTTTGCTTTTTTTTTCTGTATTTATACTGAAATGTTTATTTCAGTACAACTTGACAGTGATCACTCATATTTCTGATATATTATACTGACACAATTGAGTTGCCTTATTGAGTATTTATGCAATAAAATGAGTTGAAATTTTGTTGTTCACCTAAACGGTTCACATGAGTTGAAGGCATGAAAGTTTATGTCTGATTCATAAACAAAATATTTTCAGCTCCTCTGGGACAAAATGCAAGATATGCACCATGATGATGATTCTCATATTCTTATTTATAATGTTTTACAAAAGCAAGAAAACCAAACCATGATACATCAGAAATAAATGTAACAAGATAAAATGTATATACCTGCCATACAATACCCAGTTCCCTGAAAATCAGAAGACTCGATTTCTGATTCAGATTTTTGCATCTGAGCCCTGTCTGTAAGCGGGACTTTTAGAAGCAGTTCAAGTCAAATATTGGGATAAAAATTTTCATTCACGTGAATGAAATGTGCAGCACTGGAAGAGTATATTTGAAGAAATTGAGAAATCTTCAGTACTGGTGATTTTCAAGATTTGATCAGAAAAAGTATGGCTAATGTCATAAAATGCTGGTGCAAGATTCATGTTAGGTTGGACTAGATGACCTCTAAGCTTTCCTTCCAACTGACTCTATAATTAATTGCTGTGAGCAATATTGGCTGCTTTTGCCCAGGTGCATGTCAGAACCGCAGGCATGCTTACAAGGTCAGATATTATACAACAGCGTACACTGATTTTCATGCAGATGCAATACACAGTGACTGTATGCACTTTGTAGAACAATGCCCTTCCTCAAAATCCTGAGTGACCCCAGGCTTTCTATACCCTGTTCAGTGGATTAGGTTCAAATAAGAATAATATCATGATTTGCCATTCAGTTAGATGAAAGGCCATACAAGAATATTAATATTAGTTACTTTGCAATCCTTTTTGTATTCTACTCAAATACTTTAGTTGAATGAGATTTTTGTACTCTTGGCTACCACATCTGATTACAAAACCAAGTATACAATATACATATGTCTAAGATATCAACAACATCTGATTAGATCATTAATATGACTGGAGACAATAATAAGGCATTTCAAACCCAATTACAAAGCCTTGTTATAATACAGCCCTGAAATCAATTATAGGGTTTAAAATATAATGAATTCAACACTATTTTACCAAAGAGACAGGAAAAAAAAAAATCTCATCATAACAGAGCTCTATTTTGAAACACATGCTTGCTTCCAGTTTCCTATACAATACAGGTTCAGGAAATTATTTTATGACCTAATTTCCCCTGACAGCATTTGTTCTGAGGCTGAGGGGTAAGGAGCTCTGCAGTGCCCCGTGCTTTGCTGATTGCAGCCCTGGTGCTCTGCAACTAATAGGGCCCAGATGGGGCCCAGAACAAACAAAATGAGCTGGGTGGGAAGGGACTGATTTATAGTCATTCTCCTCCCCCTCCAAAATAAACAAACCTAAGAAAAGGCAAATCCACTTGGCTGCCGGAGAAGTCTCCAGCCCACATGATATGTATACACTCTTAGAGGTTTCAAAATGGAACAAGAAAATGAGACCATCAGATGCATTCTTCCCAACAGGGCAGGCTAATTTGCAACTACTATAACTGGTGTATTTATTTTTTTATTTTTTTTGGAGTCACTGCCTTGGAGGAACATCTGGTCTATGAGGGAGAGTAAAGAATCAGGTAAGCTATGTATGATATTTCAACCAAATGGTGTGTATTTTCTATGTGTATGGTAGGCTTAGGTTCTCCAAGGACTATTTCATCTGAAAAATCTAGTATAGCAGAAGGCTGGCCTGTTTGTGATTGCCTGCCTGCTCATACAAGCTTTCTACATAAATATTTTGTTCTACATATATGACGAGTTACCAGATAATGCATGAAATGAAGTATGTCTCCTTTAAAATGAATCCAGTCTAGAAGTAGAAATAAATCTTTCATTCATACACGAAACCTCACGAAAATAATCTTTGCCCTTTCCACAACTGCTATCTTTTTACACAAAAAAAAAGAAATAGATTTTGTTACTGGTGAATAAGAGTCTTGTGTAAGTCATTTTTTTTTCATGGGGTATGTTTTTTCATCTGGTGTTCTTCATGGTTGTTGCAAAGTCTAGCAGTGATCCAAGAGCTATCTCATTCAGATAAAATTGTTTTATGAGGTAACAATACAGCGTGATTGCTTTACTACCCCTCCACCTACAAATCAGGATATAGGATTGAATAACACTTTAAGACTGGGCAGGATGATAAATAAAGGATAGTGAGCTGTCTTGAGAAGAATTATAAGAGTATTGTCACACCTCTTGGCATCTCTTATTAACTGTAATAAATATTGAACTTCAGTAATATTTCATGGGAGTCCTGGTGGAAAACAAGTTGACCATGACGCAGCAACATGCCCTGGTGGCCAAGAAGGCCAATAGTATCCTGGGATGCATCAAAAAGAGTGTGGCCAGCAGGTCAAGGGAGGTCATCCTCCCCCTCTACTCTGCCCTGGTGAGGCCTCATCTGGAGTACTGTGTCCAGTTCTGGGCCCCCCAAGTCCAAGAAAGACAGAAGCTACTGGGGAGAGTCCAGTGGAGTACTACAACGATCAAGGGAATAGACCACCTCTCTTAAGAGAAAAGGCTGAGAAGCCTGGATATGTTTAGCCTGGAGAAGAGAAGACTGAGAGGGGATCTCAGCAATGCTTATAAATATCTAAAAGGCAGGTGTCACCAGGATGGGGCCAGACTCTTTTCAGTGACAGCACAAGGGATAATGGGCACAAGCTGGAACACAGGCAATTCCATCTCAACATGAGGGAAAACTTCTCCACTTTGAGGGTGGTACAGTCACTGGAACAGGCTGCCCAGAGAGGATGTGGAGTCTCCTTCTCTGGAGACATTCAAAACCCCCCTAGATGTGTTCCTGCTTTGGCAGGGGGGTTGGACTAGATGATCTCCAATGGTCCCTTCCAACCCCTACCATTCTGTGATTCCAAGTTTAAAAAAAAAGTTATGATTTGGAAATAAAAAGTACAACTTAAATATTATTTTGGAGTCAGAAATGGGACTCTGAAAATAGTGTCATCAGACCTGCTATCTGCAATTCCCGGAGTACATGGGAAAACACATCTCTGGCATTGCTGAAGCTGGGCATGTGGCAAGGTAGCTCTAATTTCACCAAAGTAATGCCACGTGGCTCTTAGGCAGTGATGGCTGTGAACCCTCAGCTTGAGCCTGAAGCCTGCCTCCTAATTATTTGCAGAAGTTGCTGACATGTTAGACAAGTAAGAAGTGCTTGTGACTGCACACTGGAGTGTCAACTTCAATATGTTAATGTTTAACTGTCTTTCATGCACAATGTAATCTCATGTCATTTATGTACTTTTGTGTACTGTCTTCATGTTATTTTGTTCAAGTTCTTGATTTACCCGTGAGTCTTCACAACAAGCAGAAAGAACCAACCATGGCTTTGTGTACTTTCTCTTAGGAAAATAAATATCCTGGCTAGCAAATGCAAGATTTTTGGAGATTGTGGTCCTTCACAGTCCAGGAAGTCTGTCTCTGAGCATTACAAGAACTTAAAAGAGCAACGAGGGGAAAAAAAGTCCTTTCATAAGCTTAACAAAAAACCTAATAATTTCATGTTTTAAAAATAATTAGCTCTGGGTGAGGAGTTGTTTAATAATGTTCCAGTAAACACACTTGAAGACATCCCAAGAGTATTCATATTGACCTTCTGTGACAGAGGAATGACTGGTAACAAAAGACCAATTCCGGTGCAGGAAGAAAAGAAGGGAAGATCTGGGTTCCCCAAG
Organism: Arenaria interpres; assembly: GCA_013399435.1. Taxonomy (NCBI): domain Eukaryota; kingdom Metazoa; phylum Chordata; class Aves; order Charadriiformes; family Scolopacidae; genus Arenaria; species Arenaria interpres. The sequence goes on along the minus strand of VXAK01023875.1, from coordinate 269,097 downwards.
AATCTCTCCAGTTCCCCAAAATCATCTAAGTGAGGGTAGCTTCTCTCATTGCCATATGCATAAAATATCAGTAATTAATTTGTAACTTAACTGTGCATTCCTGTCACTAAATCAGAATATGAGATCTTGGGGTTTATATTTCCCTTCTTGGGGAAGGGGGAAATGTTCTTTAAACAAAAGAAAAAGGAAACAGTGATGCAGGGCTTACCTTCAGTGAGGCTATCTAAGGTGCTACTACCCTCAGCAGCCTGATGCTGCTGACAATGAGAAGTGGGACCTGAGCCAGAGACGCAGCCCAGTGACTGCTGCAGAGCCTGAGGAGTGACCTGTGGGAGTGACCAAGGAGGACAAGGGGCTGCATGTGAGATTGGGAGGGAGGGAGAAAGCCACAGCAGGGAGACCCACCTAACCCGGGAAGCACTGTGTTTTGTCCTAAATTACGTATGGATTTAGAGGCTAGGGAATAAAAAAGATAACAGGAGATGTGTACATCTTCTAAAAGAACGATATACTATGTTGCATTTTTACTGACCTCTTGATTCCTTTATTAGGAATGCCCTGAGAAAGAAAACCCCAGCTACCCTCCAAATTTAAAACAGCAAACCACCGTACGAACAATGATATATTATTTTCACTACAGGAGCACCAGCGGTTTTAAGCACATGTCCCATTCTGCGGGGGATCTTTAATAATCTTTAATCTATACTGACTGCTTTGCAAATGAAGCCAGGTACAGGGCCTGATGGCTTCTCCTTGCTCTCCTGTATGGAAGGCCAGCTGCAGTCAGTGTGACATTCCATTTTGCCCTGAGCTGGTTGCGTTTGTGGCACAAACATGAAGCAGTATTATTAAGGATGAGTGACCTAGCACGACACTGCTCATCAAAACATGTTCACACTCTGCAGGCTATAAATGCATTGATATTCCTGAGTTTTGTGAATGATTGCTGTGGAAGTGAAGAATGTCTGCATAATTTTATTTGACATGTAAACTGCACTGTGTGTTCCAAATCTGTCATCGCAGCGCTGAAATGCGTTCTTGACGTTAATTTGTACAAACGGCAGGTCACTGGAGGAGGAAAATATTTTTTTTCTGGAAAGCAGTGCAGTTTGGTTTTATAGGAGACAAATCTTTGAAAGGCTCTTTGCCAGTCATTAAGCTACGGCAGTCAGCTAGATCTGTTTCCCATGTAAATAAAACTTTTCTCCATAGTGTATTTTTTTTCCTCCTGGAAGTGCTTTGTTTAAATACAATAGAATGCAAACAGTGATCACATTTCTTTAAAATGAAGGAGGAGAATCTCATGAAGACTGGCAGGGAGGAGGCCTGGCTTTCAAGAATTTTGGAGTTTTAGGCAGACTTTTTAAAAGCATAAAACTTGACCTTTTTGTTTTTCTTTTAATAAAGTTTTGGGGTAAAAAGGCATTGCTTTATACAGAAATAAACAAGCAGTTAAAGACAAAGCCAACCCAAAACCTGGATACCTTTTGCATTGTTTTAAACATCAGTCCATGCCATGATTCATTTCCTTAGAAAGGGACTCTAGTGAAAATTAATGCCTTACACATAGAACATAACAAAGAAAACACTGTACCTTAAATCATTTTTGAGGCACTGCATAATTCTGGGGATACCAAGCATTCTCCACACTCACTAATTTCAAAACCTCGTGGCATTAGGCCTTGAGTATTTTCATGTGGGTCCTAAGCTGTCCGGTAGTCTCTCTTTCCTAAAGAAAACTCAACTCACTTATAAACCAAATTAGTGCCCAAAATATTGAAATCTGAAATAGTTCCTGTAAGATTTTTGTTCCAAAGTGGAAAGAAATTACCTTTCTGTCCTCCACACCAAGCTTTTGAGTGGCAGCTCTCACAGCCTTGACCATGAAAACGGTTGGAAAATCTGTTTTCCATAACATCTTTAACTCAGGCCCCAGGCATGCAAATTGAGCTCGTACAGTGAGCACCTCAGACTGACTCTTCCCTAAAGACTATTTTACTGTAATTATATAGCCATACTGGACTGGAAAACAGGCTAGATAATAAGCAAAATTTTGAACCTTGCTCCCTGACACACACGCCTTAGGCTCCAGAATAGCAAACCTTTGTTCATAATATAGTTTAAAAAGTGAGCTGTCCCATCTAGTTCCTTTTATTTTATTCATAAATAGAAGTACTTCATTGCTGAGTTATATGTGCAATTATCTTTTAATTCTGAGTTAAGATCATTCTTCATTAGCTGTAAAGCTGAGATGTTTCTGAGATTGCCATACATGAAAAATAACTTATTTTTCCAAGGGCTGTGCCTTTTGTTCCTCCCTTCCAGGGTGACTGGGATAACAACAGGCACGGTCACCAGAAATCCTCAATCTCTCACTCCTTGCAAAGTGCTCGAATGCTTCCCTGGTTTGTTGCAAAACCTTCTGCTTTTTGTCTTGCTCTCACGCCACCAAGTCAATAGAAAAAGGGTTTGAAGAGCAGGCAGTGTTGTTTCATCTTCAAAGACTCAAAAAGCTTTTTTTTTTTTTTGGTAACTCCAAACCCCTATTATGGGACACCAGACTCCTGCTGACACAGTGGAACCACTTAAGTCAAACATGAAGGGACTGTGCTTGGCTGACGAAGTCAAGTAACAGCAGTAGTAAAATTATTTGTTTATATTCATATTACTTGTTTAATGTGTTTATTTGTGTACAGTTCTGCAAGTTGGATGGTAGTTATCTGTACTGAGGCTGAATTCAAACTTCACTCTGCTTTCTGGCTTATAACTTCCCCAAACAACCTCCTTTTTCACCTAATTTTTTACAGAAGTGTCAGTCCAAGGATACTTAGAAAGCAGAAGGAAAATGACTTTAAAAATCCCCAGGGATTGTATTCTTTTTCTGTATACAAGAAATTATTAAGGGAGATTATAAGTGGCTGCTGCCTCTGGCAGCACCGGTACCTGGGAGCCCCCATCCTGCCTGGGGACCTGGGGTCTCTGCCCAGACTGAGGGACATGGCTGCCACTATCCCCTGTGCAGGTTCAACCTGTAGCGAAGCTGAGCATTGTCCCAGGGACACACTTGGACACACGAACACACAGACACCTCCCAGAGTCACAAGCACATCTCACACGTCCCCTGAATACTAGCATGGCTCCTCCGCCCCACTGGTGTCCGTGCCCTGACCCAGGACCTCTTGCTTTCCAGTGGGTCGAGCATGGCATTTGCTGTGATTGACACAGGCACACCCCACGCACATCCAGTTTTGGGTACATACTGACTCTCAGCCCCCAGCAGCTGTCACCAGGCACACCGGCTGCAACCATGGCCCCACTCCAGCCCATCGCTTTCCTCATTCATTGTTACTGTTTTTTTGGGACACACACTGTTCCTGCCCCACGGGCTGTGACCAAGTCTCCCATCTGCTCTGGTTGGTGTTCCTGAGACCCCACTGGCTCTATCTGCTGAATCCACCAGCCCAGGGCACCTGCACCCCTTTCTGACTGTGGTCCCTGGCCCCAAATCTGCTCATGACTCCCCAGCAGCCAGCACCTCATCCCTAAAATGCTCACACCCGCATGGGACAGTGAGTGAGGAGGCCCAGGGAGAGCTACCACAGGATTAAAAGAGAAGACAGGCCAGGCTGGGGTGGTGAGGCGCAGGGCTGGGTCAGATGGGTGTGCTGATCCACCATGGTCTCCACACAGGTGGTCTCTCTGTAAACAGCCCTGGTCATCTCTTACCCCTTTGCTCCTCCCCGTTCCTTACCCCATTTGCTTCCTTGTCAGTTTTGCATAGTCCCACTGACACCCCACCTACCCTAAGTGTCTGACACACACAGCTTTGCATCCTTATCAGTGGCAAAGCCTGCAATTTTTTGATGACCCATCAATCACTGTGATCAAAGAGGTTTGTTTCTTCCCACTGTCTCCATTATCTTTCTTGTACAGGTTTGTGTCTCTATTTGATCTCATCACTTCCCGCTTTACTTGTTATTCCTTTTTTCTTTGGAAAGGCCCTTGATCAGATCACCTTACTGAAGCAGGGGTTCTCCTCTCCCACCTGCCCCTGCAGAAGAAACATGGCAGAAACTCCTGAGATGTAGGCAGTGTTGAGTGCTGAAGCGGAAAAGGGGCTGTCCTAGTAAATACTGTTGAGATCTAAAAATCAAGGGACATTCAAAGGCAAATGGCTGGAAGATGTAGTTGGTGTGTTCTGGAAATTGAGATGTCTACAGGCAAGATCTCAGAGGTAAAGATGAAAGTGTTCCCCTTGTGTCCTCCACCATCAGAGACGCTCATCTCTTTGTCATACAAAGTATGTTGTGTTTAATTGTTTCACTTCAGAAATAAATGCTTTAGGAACCAGAGTCTGTCAGCTAAGTTCCTGAGTTTCCTACAATCAGTTATGTTAGTATACAGATAATAAAAAAGAAAGTAACAATTTTTCCTTAGTCTTATATTTGCAAATCAGACCACCATGTACTCTAATGGAAGAGAGATAAGAAGTCCATGATCTTGGACCTCCTGTGCCTGTAAAGAAAACAAGTATTTCCCTATGGAAAAGACAGGACTCTGTTCTTCTTCCTCCAAATGTATGTTTTATTGACATACAGTTCTTAGCAGTTTAAGTGGTAAATAAAACTTTAAATTTTTTAGGTCGTCCAAGCAAATCTAAATCACAGACTCACAGAATGGTAGGATTCAGAAGGGACCTAATGTACAGCTTTTGGCATCTAACAAAGCCGAGAAGTCTTTTAATTGTGGCATCATATTCTGCATAAAGTTATTCATTACAGTTTTAGTTTTGGTACAACTCAGTCACCAGTGTTTCTTTATGAAAAAGTTGCCAGTGAATCCTCCCTGGGAAGGGCCCTCCTGATGTAAGGAAAGAGAGGTGAGAGCGTACCCAAATTAAGGAAAGGATGTGGGTCTTTTCATCACTACTGCAGCCAGCTAAATAAAGACCTCTCTGTCTAAATTAGAGATGTTATGTCTATACAAGCCTAAGAGTAAAGCATTGGAAGATGAGCTTTGGAAAAGAAAATGTAACATGTGCCTCAGACGAAAATCTGTCCAATACTAGGAATAATGGGTCTTTCACTTACCAAAATAGTAATGACAAAAACAAGATGAATACCTCCAAAATATGACTGTTGAAATGTGGCGAAAAGGCAGTGACAGACTCTTCCCTTCCTACTTCCCCACCTCGGAGCACCCTGACCCAAAGTAAACTTGCCATTAGACTGCCTGTATCTCCTCCATGAAAGCAAAATGATGAGCACTAGCATTTGAGAGCCATCAACAAGTGGAAAAGTTTACCTTAAGGAGTACTAAGGGTTTGTTATCAGATTCTCTGGTGTCAGTACTCTTGGTTAAAACTAAATTTTACAGTTTATTCTTTGTAGTTCATTAAATTAATATTTTTCCTATCTGTAACTTTAACCAAAAGAGTTTTCCTACTGCTGCTGCTGCAAGTCTATTTCCAAGTGTCAGACAACAAGCCCATGCTTTATATATGACCCACATAGAGAAATGGAAGTGATTGCTTTGAAATCCTAGAGCCTTCTAACAGAAATACAGCAAGGGTCTTCTGCCAGACAAATGCCGTGTTTCTCCTCCAGCTATGAGGGAACTCTGAACTCCAGGGTTTCTTGCAAGGGCCAGACACAAGACTCAGGACCAGAATAATTAAACTTCTCAGAGAATTTACTGGCGTGGTCCCCCTAACCCTAGACTTCTAAGAATTAAAGAGAAAGTCTTGACGAATTTCAATCCAGTTGACACAGGGCTGTCTTATGCTGGAATTCAGCAGAGCCACTTTATTCTGAACAGCAGCATTGAGAGACCAAACAGAAAAGCAGCAGCACAGTACAGATAAGTCAGCCTATTGCTCTTCATGACTGCCAAAGACAGCTCACTTTCTGATACCTTTCCAGAGAGAGGCCCAGCAGGTGAATAAGGCAGCTGAAGGTGTTTCTCCATTCAGACTGCAGCCCAAACAGCTTCTTCATTTGTCTACCGTAGATTTTCCTTTCTTTGTCTTATCAGGAACGCCCCATAAATTTCTGCTAAATAAGATCCATGCCCTAGTGCACTCTGCTGTTCACAGGAAAAGTGACCACTAGCTCACAGGCACTGGAGCAAATGGTTGAAAGCTGGAGGTGCAGCTACCCATACTGAGCCTTTTCAGTCCTGAGACCTCACAACACAGCCATGCTACCTCTCATGTTCCTCTGCCTTTATAAAATTTCTCTTGAAGGAAATTATAGCGATGAAAGCTCTGAAATTTGCTTGTATCAACAAGCACTTAGAGGTGTATTTCAACTAAAAGGTGTGAACTTCTTTCTTCTAATATTCATTTCAAAAGCCTCAACATGTTGCACATTCTTTTCCATAATTATTTCAACAGCAGGAGTTACTTGCCTTGCAAAAGTTTAACACATCTATTAAAAAAATGTACTGTACATCCTTTCCAGATTATATGTGTTTCATTAGTGCCACATATCTTTCTCATCCCAGATGAAGTATACATTTATATCTTCAAAAAGAATTAGTGAAGAGAAGTGAAAGTTAACATACTATGCCAATTGCTGGTAAGAATAGGAAACTAATTGGATAGTCAAAAAAGCCACAATATTGCAAAGTCCTTTAATACCAATTAGCTCTGGGAACAATCAATATGCTACTTCTAGGAAAAATCTATTTGCAAACAGCCATTGAAAATTAAACTAGGCTTTAGGATACATAGTTAACATCATATTATAAAAATCCCCTTTTTCTGGCAATAAGTGAGCAACAAATCCAGAATCTTTTGTATTAATGAGCCTTATTTAGGTCAACTGACTAGTCACAAAAAAGGTAACTCGTCACAAACCTAAAATTAGTATATTAAATCATTCCAGTGCTATGTTTCCACATCACTATTCACTTTCTGCTTCTAATTTATATACCGTTTTTTCTTTCTTCCTCTTTAATAAAGAAATTCCCAAACAATATTCTGGGTATGACAAAAGCACAAAACACAGTCCATGATCCAAAAGCCTTACAGTCAACAAGAGTTTCTGTAATATTGATTCGTCATATTGCATTCATTTTCTCTGTTCTCCAGAAAAGAAACATAACATCTTGACAGAGTAATTTGAAGTAATCTAAAGGACATAGGAGGAAAGAGTTAGAAATAAATTCATTTTTCCTTTATGAGATAATCATCTCTGTCTTGGACGTTAATCTTGTTCGGGAAGAATTCCAGTATGAAGGACAGAAGCTTGTATATAGTGTAACCTATTTTTAAAATAAGACACACTGAACTAAAAGAGGATATAATCAAAGAACTTCTTTTTTTTTAAAAAAAAATCCTTCTTATTCTACACAGGGAATTAAATAAATATTTCAAAGATTTTCAAACAAGGAAAGACTTACTTTATCCTTCTTTTCACCATTTTTTTTCTCCCTCCCCTCTCACATTAGTCACCTGCCAAAAAAATCAAGGCTTTAATCAGGATGTACCATAGGTAAATTAAAAACCTTGCTCTCCCCAAATGGATTTCTTGAAAATTGATGTCTCCCTGTTTGACTTCATTTTTGTAAGTCAAAAAATTAACACTGTAGCCTTGGGCAATTCTGTGAAAGTCATCTGGTCAAATCAGACCTGTTTCACTGCATTTTTGCCTTTGGCTTATAGTCCTGTGTGAAATATTGTAAACTTTTCTTTTCCTGGGACATTCACATGTTTTCACTGTCATTTTTATAATGCCAGAAGTGGAAAAAAAATGTCATTTTGTTCTGAAAATAAGATTTATAAAGAAGAAGACTGTTAGTTTATGTGTACTTTTTTGTACTTGTAGGTAGAATAGGCCTTTTCATCTCTAAATTTCTTTAGCATAAGATCATTTACACTTACTGAAGATCTGGGCTTTGGCTTTTGTTTTCCAAAGGGGTGTAATAAATAGTATAGCATCACTGAGGAAAATAAAGATACAGCTTGTACTCTTCCTAGCTTACTGGAAGTGATGCTAATAAATCTTCAGTGACTTTAATATGTTTTATAGTAAGATAGTAAAATCCTGTGGTTCCCTATAGGGAACAGGTTAATAGAACTGGAAGATAAACAAGTGACTGGTTGACAGGACAGTTGCTCAACCAGTGACTGTACATACAGTATTAGATAAATTAAGTCTTTTTTTTTTAAAAAAAGATGAGATGCTCAGCATGAACCACTTCCTATGAAGTAATAAAAGGTCCTGTATGCCCTAGTACTGCTGAAGATGTTCATTATACCTTTTGAGCTAGTTTACAGTTTCTGCTCTGCAAAATATTACTTGGAAAACCTAATCTCTAGACAGTTTGGAAATATAATATTGGAAGGGATGTAGAGGAGCAGGTCAGCCCTGTGTGCTGAGTACGTGCCGGATTTTAGTCGTTCTCTGAGGTTTTCCCCTTGCTAACTGCAAGCAGCTGACTCTTCTTTGAAAAGGGTCTTTAGTATTATAGCACATGTTCATCGTGATCAAAACACCAATAACAAAAATTTTACTAATGGTCACAAAGGAGACTAATGAAGATCCTCTGTGCTGGTGGAGGAAAAAGGAGGGGAAGTAAGTTTGCTGTCACCTCTGTATAATTTGGTCAGAAAGTATTAAGGAACTTATCTCTAGCTTTACCTCCTGCACCCCTGCTTTAAATTATTACATTTTTAAAAACTAATTTCAGTATAATACTACATTGGCAGCACCTTAACACAGCTAGGATTTTGTCAAGTTTTCCATTGTAAAGATCTCTTTTCAGAAGTCAAAACTACAACTTTGTTGGGAGAAAAAAAAAGCTTTCTGGGGCAAAACTGGATAAAAGTTGACTTATAAAACCTTAAGTCAAGGAGGGTTTTTCAGCCTATTTTTTCCTAACTATTTCTTGAGTGTGGAGAGAGAAAAAAAAAGGGCTTAAAGACTAGATATACAGTCAATTTATTATTCCACTGTCTCAACCCTGTTAACTTCTGTCAAGCAAAAGCAATAGATTCTGGTATGATCAATAAGCATAGTTATTTGGCACATGAAGTGGTTTTAATGTACTTTGGGCTCAATTTTTTGAGGTAATGGAACTTGGGTTTCCCAGAGAGATGGACTGGGATCTAGTCCAACATACTCAGATTCATTAGCCACAATTTTGTATCCCAAGGTAACTCTTTGGAAGAAAACAAATACATCTGGATTTCACATACATTGTAATGCAAAGCTGCAAAAGGAAATGCTAAAGTAACTGTTTCATTGCTAATGCAAAAGACTCAAAGCCTAACCAAAGTCAAATAGAGTCTAATGCAACTTGGGGAATTTAGGTAACAAATAGACTGTCCACAATATATTACAGTGAAGAGCTTATTACTCTTCTTTAAGTCATGAGATAATAAGAACCATAAAGCCTTTTCCAGACATAGAAGTTATGTATCTTTTCTTTAAAAATAGCTTGAGATGCTGTATTTTTTTTCACCCCACAGAACCACAGAGGAATCAAATGAAGTTAAAATTGGGTATTTCTTATGCAGAGCTGCTCTGCTCAAAGTTGAAAGTCAAAGTCTACAACCAACAAAACAGTTAGTATCATCTCTGTGTGAAAAATCCATGATGTTGTGCAGCCACATATGAAATACAAGCTTTTCAATGAATGATTCATAATTATCCATATGTATAAAGTTTTCTGAGCAGATCTCATAAGAAAAATAAATATGTCTATTTCTCTTTAATGTCATTTTGTAAATGTGTGGCCCCTAAAGTCTGTATCCAAGGGATGTAATTTGAAGTAATTTTCCTTTAAATTAGGGTGGTAAAACAGTCTTTTAATTCTTAGAGGGGGGAAAAGCCACACTATCTTTCTCTGTATAGTATTTATTGGCATACAGCTTTGGTAGTCAAAGTCTTCAGTTGCCTTGGAGCAGGGGTAACACACCTCATTTTTAATTTGGTGGACCAGTACAGATTCCAGAAATAACAGCTGCTACACAGGTGCCATAGGTAAAGAGCCTGCCTGGAGTTAGCTGTCTCACTGCCACCTGTGTCTTACAGGAGTAGGACTGATTTGAACCTGACAGAACAGCCTTTCCAGGACCTGGCTAAACCAGCACCCAGGCTCACTGGGCTTGGCGGGAAATGTGGTGTAGCCCCTAGGCATTAATACATGTGTCAATGTGTGAGATCCACAAGGTCTGCAGGAGCACATTCTTGCATTTTGGATCTTTTCCCTCCAAATAGGCAATATAACCTAATTCCTCATCTTTGCCTGGCTGCAGTTATATCATACAAGTGCATGGATAAAGAAGGATACAGCATACTCAAGCAAACACAAGGTTAATCTCTCATTAAAAAGCTGGAAATGGCTTAGAAAACAAACATAAGTTCTTTTAAAAACTGGTCGATTTCTTTAAGAAAACACCATTTTTGGCTGTGTACTTTTAACTTAGGATATTTAAGAAAGGCCTCAGCTGTTAGACTAGCAGAAATAGCTCATAGAGCAACACCCCCTTTCTGCTCAACAGACTTAAAACTTTTCAATTTCTAGATCAAAAGTTATCTTCAGGAAGCAGAGACTTAGTGTCACTCCTTCGCATTGCAACTTGCACTAGAATTTTTCTGACTGAAGACATTAATGATCATCATTATAATATTAACAATTAATATTATCACAATGCAAATGTAGCAAGCTTCACTACCTGTATCCATAGTATTTAAAAAGGTGAAATAAATTTCTGATGTTTCTTCGTAGTTTGTAGTCTACTTTTTACTGTACTGGTTTGTCTATTGTGTAAAAGAGCCTCTTCTTTTTCTTCTTATTTCTTCAAAGTAAGTTCTTAATACTGAAAAGTAAAACTTTTAATAGTAATGAAATAAATGAAGAGTCAACTCATGTATTATAGAATCACAGAAAGGTTTGAGTTGGAAAGGACCTTTAAATAAGATCTAGTCTGACACACATCTCCACACCCCACCATAGGCAGGGACACCTTTCAACAGATCAGGTTGTTCAAAGCCCCATCCAACCTCACCTTCAGCACTTCCAGGGTTGGAGCATCCACAACTTCCCTGGCAAACCAGTGTCTCACCATCCTTGTTGTAAAAAATGTCTTCCTTATATCCAATGTAAATCTACGCTTTTTCAGTTTAAAATCATTGCCCCTTGTCCTGACACTAAAAGGGCCTTGCTAAAAAGTCTCTCTCCTTCTTACAAGTCTCTCTTCTTACAAGCCCCCTTTATATATTGAAAGGCCACGATAAGGTCTCCCCAGAGTATTCTCTTCTTCAGGCTGGCCAACTCCAACTCTTTCAACCTTTCTTGAGGGGAGAGGTATTCCAGCCCTCTGATCATTTTCACGATCCTTCTCTGGACCCACTCTAACAGTTCCATGTCTTTCTTGCTCTGGGGACCCCAGAGAAGGATGCAGTATTCCAGATGGGGTCTCACCAGAGCAGAGTAGAAGGAGAGAATCACCTGCGATCAGGTGATTGCCATCACCTGCTGGCAATGCTTTTTTCAATGGCTAAAATTGGCTCTCTGGGCTGCAAGCACCCATTGCTGGCTCATGTCAATTTTTTCATGCACCAGTATTCCCAAGTCCTTCTCCACAGGGCTGCTCTCAATCTATTCAACCCCCAGCCTGTATTGATCTTGGGGATTGCCCTGACCCAGGTGGAGGACCTTGCACCTGGCCTTGTTGAAGCTCATGAGGTTCTCACTGGCCCACTCCTCAAGCCTGCCAAGGTCATGTTCCTTTATTTTATTACTTCTTATCTGAGCTGTAGATACTTCACTGATCATCACAGGAACAGCATTTACTGGGTATTCTTAAAATGAGGGAGAATGATGCATCCCCCTCCCTCATCCTGTGCTCTAATTTCACTGGCATCAGACAGTGCTAAAGCACATAAAGCAGCAGGGAAAGACAAACTGTAAATGAATCAGTTCTCAAAACTACAACATTTTTCTTTTGAGTATGAATTTTCCTCATTCAGAAGAGGTTACTAATTTGCTCCAGTACTGCGATGAGCAATTTTAGCCTTCTTTAGGTAGCACGTAATGTCCTTCAGCAATAGTCCCTCTGCACGCAGGGGAGCTTCCTCTTGTTTGGGTTGAGGCCAACTCTCACTCTCCAGGCCAAGGCCCAGGCTTTCAGAGCTCAATGTTTCCCTACTGCAACTCCTCTCTGACAGCAACACTATCTCCCAAACAGAGGAAAGCAGACAGCAGGGAGAAAAAGAATTTTCTAGAAGGGAAATCCTTCAGTCATTCTCTGTAGGCTTCCAGAATAGGGATCCCTCTTTTTACTTTGCTTTGGAGCGACAAAGGAAAAAGGAAAATGGTGTCAATGCTCTGTGCCTAAAACACATTAAGAAATGTTAAGCTGATGCTTATGGAATGCGTGCGAATCTGCAATGGACTGGGGCATTTTTAGAGGTATTAAACCCCATTTTTTTTCTGGCCAGTTGCACACATTGGTAAAAACTAAAAACAAAAATTGCACATACATTTTTGTATGCTCCCTTCAGCAAAGAAAGATCCACGAATAGCTGCTGTAGGTACCTCTTGTAGCAGCTGTCAGCTGGTCTCATGGCAAAAGAGCTTCCTTCTGTTATTTCATGCTGCAGAAACAGAACACTCTGTAGACAGATAAATCTTCTGCCTTAAGTTTTTCATAATTTCTTTAGTGCCACCTACTTAGACATACACTAGAGAAATGATTTTAATTTTTTGCTGCTCGACAGTATTCACAATTGACTTAATTTTTTGCCTCTGAATTTTTAATAGCTCTGAATATTACTTTAAAATAGTCTTAATAAAATACTAGCTAACTTTGCGTATGGGAATGAAAAGAACTTGCTGCATTCTAAAATCTGTTTCTCTGCCTTTATGAGCAGATATGTCATATAATTCTTTTTAAAAATATATACAATTATCTAAATATATCTTCAAAGTATTCATAGGTATCATTATTGTGAGACAGTTGTTCCAGAAGATACCCTCCTAAAGCCAACTTGTAACTGTTTGGGCCTGGGACATCCTTGTTTTTAAATCAGAAATTCTTTTTCACTATTTACCTACCCAAAATGTATATAGACAGGATTTATGAATAATGTCACTCTTTGTCTCATTATCTTCACTGTAAGTTCTAGAAATTCAGCTGATCTAGCAAAGAATCCACCTCCTATCACATATAGTTTTCTGCCAATTTGTAGATGGGAATAGAAATGCCGTCTTCTGGACAGAGAAGACACAAAGCAGTCTATTGTACATAGCATTACAGAATACAGTGTATTACCTGATGAATTTTAACAAAAAAAGAACCATAGAACACCCTGAGTTTGGAGGGGATGCTTTCTGCCCTCCATGGATACTTCTTGTGGCACCCTGAGTAGCTGGGCTCTGAGCGTATTGAAGATGGCTCTTCTAAAATCCTGGGTCTTTGACCTACTACTGATCTTCAGTGTGCTCAGAGGGATCTTAAACTCCCCAATGTTGTGATCGCTGTATCCAAGGCTAACATTGGCAGTTATGCTGTCAAGTCGTCTCAGTTTGTGAGCAGTAAATCGAGCAATGCATTGTTCCTTGTCAGCACACCCAGCATCTGTAACAGGAAGCAGTCCTCAATGGATTCCAGGAACCTGATGGACGACTTGTGCACAACCGTGCTGTTTTCCCAACAACTGTCTGGGTAATTTAAGTCACCCGTGAGGGTAAGGTTCTTTTGGCCCAAGACTTCCTTGAGCAGCCAAAATAAGGTTTCATCAGCCTCATTATCCGGATCCTGAACAAAAATATTTTCATTTAAAACTTCAACACTTTACGTATAGACAAATAGGCATAAGTATTTTCAGTTCTGAATAAATACTAAAATTACCTATCTCCCACTTTCATTATATACACATATCTTGCAGAGAATTAAAAAATAGTGGCTCGTGCAACTTAGTTGTGTTTTTCTGTATTTGCATGGAGATTCTGCATATGTCTAACTGCTATATGAAATAACTTACTGTAAACTTGAGATGTTTGATACTTTGACTTTAGAGTTATTTATCATTTTATATATTTTTTAAGAGCTCTGGTGTAGAAATAATGAATTACAGAAATTTAAATTAAAAAACAAAACCAACTGCAGAACTGCATAGAGACACTATTTGTAATTTTGAATAATGAATGTGAACTGTTTATCTAGTTATTTAATAACACAGACTGTTTTAGTTCTCCTTAGGTAATCAGTCTTGATTAGGTAATCTACCTTGATGTTCATAAAATCTTTTTTGTACAACCTTGAACAGATTAGGACAATGGGATTCCTTTTAAGAAGCAAATTACAGATGATTTAAAACAGCTGTCATTCAAATATCCTTTTTCACTCTAAAGGATCCCAAAGTTATTTACAAATACTGTTTATGCAGAAAATACTTCATCATTGATGCATATCCTTCTGGAAATAAGGGAGGGTAGGAACATTGTAAAACAGGTTAAGGATTGCAACAAAACAAGACAGCTGAGGTTAGACGAGGAACTGGGGGAGAATGAAAGGACTGCAGGCAAGATTAGCAGGACTAACACAAAACCTCTTCCAAAAAGGGATTGTAGTATGCACTTGTAGTGTGTAAGTGAAAAGCTGAAGCATACTGCCCTCACTTTCATGTGCCTTGGTTTCATTGCTCCATGAAACACCAGCCCAAACTCTGGTTTAGGGACTTCAGAAAAACTCAAACTGATTTGGATTTGAATCCTACAGCCTGATATTTACATACTGTATTTACATATCTCACTGCACCATCATTTCCAGTTGTCAGTCAAGATTCAAAGAGAGAGTAATATGCAGCCTGTGAATAAAGCATTAAATTCACATAAAAGACACTTCAAGAATACTAAGACATAAAGTCAATATCATACACACTTTTTACCAGAACCTATTAGACTACTACTGTCCATTTGATATTTCTGTGCTTTGTTGCTGTTGCATATTTGTCCAACAACACATTTAGAGTGTTATATTTAGATGCTGCACACACACACATATATATACACATATATATATCTTCTCCCCCAACTGTCATGTAGAGTTGTTTGGTCCACAGTCTCAGCACAAATATTAGAATCATAGAATCACAGAATCACAGAATAGTTTGAGTTGAAGAGATCTTTAAAAGTCATCTACTTCAAATCCCCCCCTGGAATGAGCAGGGACATCTTCAACTAGATCAGGTTGCTCAGACCCCCATTCAACCTGATCTTGAATGTTCCCAGGGATGGAGCATCTACCACCTCTCCGGGCAACCTGTTCCAGTGTTTCACCACCACCATTGTAAAAGTACCACATTGCCTGGGTTTTCCTGAGCATTAGGAAAATGACAACATCTCAACCCTGTCAAAACTTCATTACCACACTAGCAAAGGTATTCTTGTCTGGGTGAGAAGGCAACAGTTTCCTTAGTCCACCATCATATTACCATTATATTATCAATATAATAGTCCACTATTATATTAGTAACCAAAATTCAGAAAGCACATGTCTGGGGCATGTTTACATTAACTAGGTTGGTTCATGATCTCCAGCCTTGTTCTCTGAGTGTTTTAGTACCTTGAGGTGCCCACAATTCAACCTGCTTCTGAATTGCTGGAAGAAAAGTCTTTGTACATTTGAGGTATCATACAGTCTATTTTCTCTCTGTTTCTGCCTTTTACAGTCACCTGGCTCCACACTGTATGCATGCAGAGATGGGGACACATGCAAGTCTATGGCCCTATCCTATTATTTCTTTACCTTTCAATGACTTAAAGGAGAGTATTTAATGTCTATTTAAAATCTGTGATTTGAAAAGGCTATCCAGAACTACAGCTTGTTTTACCACCACTGTCAGGGGCTCCCTGGGCACACTGGGGGCTCCCCATGGCCCGTCCCACCCCCAGCGAGGCACAGGGCAGCTGGGGGCATTAGGGCAGCCCCAGCCCTGGGCATCGATCACCTCCCTGGGTACAAGGACTGGCTGAGGCTGGGATGTGGGTCCACGTGTGGGCCCAGCTCAAGGCGGGCCATGGCTGCGCAGGGCAGGGCTGTGGGGAACTTGAGACGGCCCTGCTGTGGCGTCGCTGGGGCAGGGGCTGACGGCCCTGGGAGGCTGATATGGAGTCTTGAGCTCTTGGCAGAGTCAGAGGAAAACTTTACCAGGTTTTCACTGTTAGTTTGGGGAATCCTGATCTGTTGGCTGGACATGCCCATGCCTAGGAGCTTACCTTCCAACCCGATTGCAGACAATCCCTAAGGAACCCTGCCCTTCCCATGCTCAGAGGCTGCTCAGCTTGAGCTGGTTTCGACCCAAAGGCTGTGCAGTTCAGCAGAGGTTTGTAACCGGCCAACCTACTCATGTTGAAGGAGTATGGTCCCACCAGAGCCCAGTGCAGCGCTGAGGAAGCCGTCTGCCCGTGCGGTGGGCACGCAGCAGCCTGGAGCACAAGTGAGACAAGCTGGAGTTCGTCAAGCCCCACCTAAGCACACCTGCCATAAGTTATGGCCTGAAGTTGGATAGCTCAGCAGTTAGCCGGTTTTTAGATACTTCTGAACTAATATATTTAAGAGACAAGCACACTTTACTGGGGCTCCTTGTTTTAATTAGCATTACAAAAAGCAATTCTGTAACTGACAGAAGAATTGACAGCATAACATTGCAATCCTTAACAAGTATTTTTTCCACATATCCCCAGGGCACTAAGTGAACACATCAGAAGTTGTTAAGTATGTTGTAGCTCTGAAATCGTAATGTTTGGCATTGATTTAGAAATGCCTCCTGCACATTAAAGGATATAGGGGTTTGCTACTTGCAGGCATTACATTCCCCTGTATTGTAGTCATAAATGGATCAAGTCATGCTTTTGCTGTTATGGGATACACATACTCTTTTGAAGCAATTCCCCCTGTGCTTTCATGTACACAGCGCATCGGTTTGCATGGTGGAGTTAGTGGAGCTGGCACGCACAAACTGGATTTCTTTCAGGTGAAATTAAACTGAAAGATAAACTGCAGGACCACACCTAATATACTCCAGCAGCTCCAGCGTTCAGTCTCCAGGAGCAGTCTGAAGTGAGTCTGAAGTAAAAAAAACAAAAATCTCTCAAGAGGTGTTGAGAGGTTGTAGCACCAACTGCCACCAACAGCAGGCAGTGCATGCTTTGGTCCCTGATCCTTGCTAATGTAGATAGAGCCTGTGCAACCTCACAGTTGTGTTTTTGACCAAATTTCACCCTTTGCTTTAAGAACGCAAAGATAACTGTCATACAGAACTGTGTAGCATGATATATTTAGAATTCGTATTTCCACAAGGGCTAATGCCGTCTGTACGTAATTTTCCTCTTGTAAAATGGCTTTACACTATGCTATATTTTACTGCCTTGCCATCTCATGACTGTTTTAAAGAACAATTCATGTTCATGTTCTCTTACTTCCCATTTTAGGTTCCTTTCTGCATTTATCTTTTATCTCTTTCAGCATTCCTCATAGTATTTCTCGAATTACAAACAAGATACCACCAAATGAGTGGTATATTACTTTCAGCAGAAAGGAAGCATGTAAAATTTACTAGATAACTTCCTGAAGAAGGTGGGATAAATGTTCTGTAAACCCTTTGGCACTGCACACTGGCTGAGCTGAGAGTTTAGGGTGACATAATACATTTTTCCATGTAAATGCAAAGAACTAAAAACACAAAGGAATCTAGGTTTCATCCATGTTGTCACAAGGTCTGGTAAATCCATTAGCTAAGGCTAGTGATTAACGCAGCACTCATGTAAATGAAATGTGCTGTCAAAGTAATTTTTAGTCTTAGTCCAAGTATAACTTCATCATCAGCTGTTCGTAACATGTCACTTCCTAATTTTGGTTATTCGTCAACCATATGCTCGCTAACATACTAACTACTCTACATTATCACAATAATGCATCTTTTAATACAAATGTGTCTGTGTTTTCATAACACTATCAGAACATTTTCCAGTGGCGATGTACTTCTGTTTAGATATGATCTCATGACTAAATTATTTCCGACTTGCTGCCACATACACCCCTAGGTCATATATGCATTTTTCTTAATGGGTGAACATAAATTCTACCGTATGGAGAGAAGTAAAATATGCGTAATAGGCAGGAAAACACATCCCTAGATGGGACTGAGGCAGAAAAAGAAATGTTGTTCAATTACTGCCCTCTCTCCCCTGCGTCTCATTTATCTTTGTTCTTTTTTTTCATATAATTACATGTGACAGATGAATGAAGTACAGCTTTTCTGAGTAATGCACATTATACAGCATATAGGAGGAACAAAATAAGGCACAGTATTTTCATGATACTTAAAAACAAGAGCTCAGTAAAAGAGAACTAGTGTCATAGAACATGGAATGGGAGCCATTCCAGGTCTAACTTTATTGAAAATAGGTAATAGACAGTACACTCAAGTAAGGTTATCCTCATAAATCACAGAGGGCTCATCACATTATTTGCCTCCATTTGCTTGGCTGAGACCCCAGTGACCACCTCCCTCCGCTTTGTGCCCATTGCCAGTCTTCAAGAACCCATGAAGAAAGCACATATTTGCTTGTCAGACTGCAAAGATATTTTGAAAACATCAAATTCAGAGAGTAGCTGTTTCCAAACTGTAGGATATCTCTCTGTAAGCTAGTTCCAGCAAGAATACTGCTAATGCAGTGTAAGCACGTAAATGGCAAGAACAACCTTGCAATTTAATACATTCCCCTTACTTTGCTACTAAGAACTCCTCTGGAGGTCAAAATTTTCCTTGGGGGATTAAAAACACTCCAACAAAACAACACAGGGATCCCAGAGCTATAGCTCAATAGTGTTAATAAGTAGCAAAGCACCCGGCAAAACATTGATTGGCACAGCAGAATCTGGTGTGTGTGTGGGAGCATTATTGTTATTTTCTCACCAAGTCTTATTTCATGACAATGTTTAAATCAATCAAACTATTTATGATTTCCCAGCTAACTAGATTGTTGGCTGAGATTTCTGTGTAAATTTTGCTTCATAGCATCATTGCTGTCGTAGAAATTGCTGCTACTAGAAGGGGAAGAACCAGCATATGCAAACATTGCTGCTATAAACAGCATGGCAGAGGAACGGAAGGCTTGCTTTGAAACTACATAAAGATTGTTTTGCCACATTAACACCAACTGGAGGTGCAAAAGCTCCTGACCTCTGACTACTGAACTGTTTATTCAGTCAGGTGCCTAAAAAGAATCAGACATTAAAATCCGCAAGCATTTAAATTTGAGGATTGTTTGGAGTCTCTAACAATAACCCATCAGATCCTCTCAGTCATGTGCAATGGCTCAGCCAAGTCAGACAGACCATAATGGCTCACCGGCATCAGTCTGCATTTCTGTTTGTGCACTCAGATTTGCCTAAAGAATATACTGCATGAAACTTGCAGAAACTCTGGTTAGAGGAGTCAGGATCTGAAGGGAAGCCAAGGAACTTTTTTATCCGCAGAAAGTTAGATTCCTAAGTAAAGTCGCAAAATCTGGGCAAATATGGATTACTATAAGAACTGGATTAGAGTAAGAACTATGGAGTCTTTTTGTACGACGTCTTTCCACCAGCACAATACATAAAGCTGTGACTGTGCTTGCGTTTTATATCTGCAAATGGTTGAAAGGCAGAAAGGTTATGTCAATTTCTCTATTTACACATACAAGTCTAGTACTTACATTGAAAATAAATGGAGGATTTAGATTTATAACCCCTGAAAAAAATCGCATTCCACAAAAAGATCTTATTAAGAAAGTTCTAGGCCCTCACAATTTATGTATTGAGCAGTGCTGACTGCATCTTGTAAAAACTAAGGCAAAAGTGCTCTCTGTAAAGTCAGTATTCTTGAGCGGTCCCTTAAAGCTATGGCCAAAATAATTTAAAAAAGATAACTAATATAACAGATTTATAGTACACATAAAGTCACACAGGCACAGTTATAGGAGCCACTTGAAAGAAAAGATTCACTATGATTTTACTACACTAGATTATTAAAAGTCATATATTAATATAAAAGAAAGAGCAAGAAAGGGTTGAGAAATTTGTTTGAAGCCAAAACTGCAGATATTTGTACTAATCTGCAGAATCAATCATAGGGAAGGGGTAGATTTTATGAATGAAGGACAAAATATACACTGTTTTCATAGTGAACATTTTGTATTGGCATGAGAAATATGGCATAATTGTTTTCTCATATGCTCAGGAACAAGCCACAATTGACTTGACTCAAAAGTGTACAGTAAGTTGGAAGAACAAAATGAAAATATTTCAGAAGAGCAGCAGTAGCTTTCAATTGCTCCCTGACTAGACAGCACCTTACTCATTATCTGGGCACTATTATAAGCCCGCCAAGAACAAATGGTCCAAGAAGGTCATTCCTTCTTTAAGGCCAGTTTGGCCTTTTCTCCTGTTCTGAACCAGTGGGTTTTATTTTATAATGGAAAAGGAATCCTGCAAAACTGCTTAAAAGCACTGGTTCCTGGTGTGTGCTTCAGCCTGGACTGTCTTGTCTATGCAGAACTGCTAGAACAAGACCAGGTTGGATGGGGCTTTGAGCAACCTGGTCTGCTGGGAGATCTCCCTGCCCATGGCAGAGGCGTTGGAACTAGATGATCTTTAAGGTCCCTTCCAACCCTAGCCATTCTGTGATTCTATGATTCTATGAACATGTTGGGTAATGGTCTTTTCAGGGACTTGTAGACTTGTATGTCAATAGGGACCATAACATAATCTACTCTGACCTGCAAGATATCAAAACACCTTATATTTCATCCGCTTATTTCTGCATCAAGCCCAATAATCTCTTTGGCTAAAACTTTCTTCCTGAAAGGCATCCAAGCTTGAGCTGAACATGTTAAGAGAGAAGTCTATGCCTTCTTCAATAGATTGTTGCAATATGAGATCAAAAATGGTGGCTGTTTCCTGTTTGCAGGTGTCTATCCAGATTCTGCTGCCAGCCACTGGTATTTGTTAAGTCTTTCACCATTACTGTATTGGTGACTCTAGTATTCACTATCCCCTCACCCCAAAAGAAACCTGCATATTTGTGAGGAATCACATATTGGTACATTCTTTAATGAAGTCTTTTTAAGCCTCCCACTGCAAATGGTGTTCTATGATCCTAAAATTATTTTTCTGTACCTCTTCCATTGTTTCAAAAGTCCTTTTGAGAAAGCAGATACCAGAACAGCATTCTAGCACTCTGCTACTCCTTTTTTGTGTGTTCAAATTCAACGATCAAATAATCCTCCCGCTATACTATCATTCTAGCAATTCATGACTCTATCACTAGCCCCTTTTGACAACCACTTTTTCCAGGATACGCTCCCTGTCTGACACAGCTTGCCTTGCACCATACGGCATGTCAATGCCCTGCATTTTTCAAAAGGACCCAGCTTATCAAGCAATCCAAATTCCAGTGTAAGACTGTCTTGTCTTGATGGTTACTTAGTCTTCTTCAGTCGTTTGAGCAAATTTTTAGATCTAAGGCAGATATTTATAAACAGAAGTCTTAGAATAACATTTCCTCACCAACAACTGCTTTATTTATGATGTGCCAGTTAGTCTATTCTCACTCATTTAATAATACTTTGCTGGTATTGTGGAGTATTTTCTTTTAAAATCAGAAGTCAGTCCATATTATATGGTGTAGAGCCTTTCAAAGCGGTAGGTAGATTGAAATCCTGCGACTACCATCACCTCCCAAACTAGGAATTGCAAAGGAAAAGATCAGGTTTGTTTGTAACAGCTAATATTAGTGTAGCTAGCCTAGGCTTGCTGGGGTCAATCTTCCTGTGCATTTTTAACATCACCACCACATCACCACTCTCCTACTTTTTTAAAACTTCCCTGTTGTTATCAGTATTTAGTTTAAAAGCATGGCAGGAGGCCAAAGATTTCTTTTGCCACCTACTCAAGCACTCAGTCAATGCAGCGTTCAGCTCAGGACAGGCAGAAGGCATGATGTCTCCGCATAACTATCTCATCCAGTCTGGTAGTAACTAAGCTGACCCTTTGTAAAGAAGCCATAGATGAGCCATGCTTGAGAGCTGTTG
Source organism: Arenaria interpres (assembly GCA_013399435.1). Lineage (NCBI taxonomy): Eukaryota > Metazoa > Chordata > Aves > Charadriiformes > Scolopacidae > Arenaria > Arenaria interpres. The sequence goes on along the minus strand of VXAK01023875.1, from coordinate 247,005 downwards.
GTCTTCCAGTGTCTCCCACAGTTTCTGCATGTGCTCACAACAGGACATTTCCCCCATTACCACCACCCCACTACTCACACAGATCATTTCATCAGCTGCAGTACAGAGAATTAGAGGTTGTGTCTTCTGGATGCCTAAGCCCACAAGAAGTATTAACCAAGCACATACCACTAATGAGAAAACAGTAATTGAAGCAAACACCAATATACACTCTCTGAGCTGGACGCTCACACACAGTCAACAAGCACTGCACTGACCAAATCCTCAGCTTTCTCTGGGTCCATCTCCTTATCCACAGGCTCAGACTGTAAAGAAGCCAAAACCACTCTTGCCTCCTCCTTTTGCTTCTTTCCCAGCAGCATTAACACACCCAGCACAGAGCAACTACTTTCTTCTGGCTCTGCTTCAGGAACAGGGCTGGTGTCACTGCAGCTGACTGGACCCAGTAGGTGGGAATAAACCTTTCTCCATAGCTGCGGTAGGTTAAAGTCACCCTTTCTTCTCCTGGGCACCTAGAGCCAGGGCTATAAGTGCTAGGGCTACAGGTGATACTCCAGCTACAGGGGGTGCTAGGTCTATAGGTGGTGTTCCAGCTATAGACAGTGCTCCACACACAGAGGTTTGGGCTGTTGGACCCACTCCCACTCTATCAGCCAGCCTGTGCCAAGAAGTGAGGGATAAACAGGTTTCAGGCCATTCATTCACACTGGGCCTGCGTCTGTTCCCATTTTGTTTTTCTTTTCTTCAGCCTAAGCTGAAGCGAAGCTGTTGATGCGTATGGCAGGAGGCAATGAAAGGTGACTGTTTCAAGGAGGAATTCTTTATAGTGGATGTTTTTTAAATAAAGTCGGTTTTTTTCATCTAATACTTTTAGCAAACTCTAAGGAAATCAAAATCTGTTCTGACTATTTAAAAATTCAGCTCCCTGAAAAGATGTATTTATCTTCTAATTGTCCTTTACTTTGATTATAATTTGGGAGATTTTCTTTTTCTATTTTTTAACTACAGGAGTGCTTCTAAAACAGGATTCACTGGCTTCTAACGTTTCTTACCTAAGGACTCAGATAGCAATTAATGATTTTTTTGGAAGAGGAAAATGTTATTTTCTGAGCAGGATTTTTACTACACAGAAGAAAACAAATTAATGAGAGAAAACAGGAAAAAATCTCTCCAGTTATTGTATCTTATTGAGAGCTAATAAATTTCTCTTGACAGCTTAATCATTGATACCTATTCTTCATTTTCAGAGTAGGGTGTCATATCTGAGACAGGTTGAGATTCCCTGGAATGCCTAAATTCCCTGCAGAGCACTACCAGAGAATCCCACTACAAAGTCTGACAGAGGAGCACAGTGCTGCAAAACCCCAGTGATGATGCAAAGTGTCCTAGCACCAGGTGGCTGCAAGTGCTGTCACTGAGAAATGTAGAACAATGCCCATGGAACATCCAAAGTCTGTCTTTTGCAAGTAGCATTTCAAACTGCTCCAGGAAGTTAATTGATCTAGCCTGAAAGTCAGGTGGGGTTTTTATTTCTACAAAATATATAACAATTCAAATTATAATATATCCAGTACATCAGAACTAGTACTCTTCAGACTGATGAATGAACAGAAATGTATATAGGCTGAAATTAGAAGACATTCCTATAGAATAAATCCTGAGTCCAGGGATGTCACCTAAAGCCCTGTACACCATTTATGTCTCTAAAGAGTGAAGGAATCCATTAGAAAGTATCTGAGCTGTCAGCAAGAGAATTTTTTGACCTGCAGTTGTATTCAGTAGAGGACAAATTTTATTAGATTATGATAGAAAGATCTTCTGAGTGGCAAAAGAAGTACATAACCATCCTCCATTTTGTGCATTTTGTTTCTGCTGTTTACATTCAAAAGAAGTTGTCTCAGAATTTAATTGTCTAGTTTGCAACTTACAGATGCTTTAATTACAGTGCATAAGCCTTCAGATAAGTTTAACCAAGAATCTGAGTTTAACCTTTAGACACTGCACCAATATATTACTCCACATACCATATTTTAATTATGTCACCAGATGGTTAGAAACCAGACTAACTGTATTTTACACACCTGCTTATTCCCAGATGCTGCATTCTTGCCTACAGATAAAGATTTTTAAAACACATCACAAAAATGGCTCTCACAGTCACAGAGTTTTGGATTGCAAATTGCAAAGCAGCGATACAGAGGACAAGGACTCATCAAAAGTCCTACCAGCCTTATGAAAGCAGGTTTATTAAAGTACTTGTGTAGGTAGTTTAGGCTACCTAATGCATATCTAGGCTTCAGCTTTCTAGCTTTAGAGAGTACTTGGGCTCCGTGTTGCAAACTTAACACTCGGGTTGAAGTGAACCCTGATACTCAAATACATTAGCAGAAGACTCTTTGCAAGAAATCAAGGTAATGATATGGGATTGATGCGCCTCTTGCCTAGGAACTGCATTCTGTTGACTTTACTCTGTCTGAAGCTTCGTGTTGAAAAGAAAGATGGAAGAGCCTCTGGGTCCTAAAAACAACAAAGCAGAGTCATTTTTGTAGATCAGGGCATTTTTTACTTGCTGACCAATGCTGTACTCCTCTACCCTCTAGTGGTGAAAACAAACTCTCAGAAAACTTCAGTAAGTTTTTAAAAACATCACCAAGATTTTAGCCAAAAGATAGTTAAGCATTTGGAAATTCTTAATGAAAGATAAAATGTCTTTTTATGTTGAAATGAGATACCAAAGCACTTAAGGCACAAAAATGCGATAGAATTCCACAAGTACTGAAACGTCGATGTTAACAAACCCAGTCTGGAAAGAGGGTTGCAGCAAGTGAGGGTGTGCATTAGTAGCAGAAAATGGGGCCTGGCTCCAATAACTGCTCGTTACTTGTTTTGTAGAGTATTTTAACCAAGAATCTCTGGTTGAAAGGGTAATGCATATGCAACATGCTGTTAGCAGAGGCAGAAAAAGTTAAGGTTTATGCAAGGAATGTGGTTTCTAACCAGATTGTTCAAGCATATGTTATAGTTCAACCCAATAAACAGAAAAATGCAAACTTGATTTCTATATTAAAAAGCTTGTTTTCCTGAAGGTTATGTACAAGGCTTTTGTCCATTCATTAGACTGAAGAGTATTAGTTCTGATGTGCTGGGTATATTCTAGTTGGATTTATTATATATTCTGCATAATTTAAATCCTTACCTGTCTTTCTGGCTAAATTAAGCGAACAAGCTGACATAACTGAAACAACTGCCATGTATATGCTGTATATCCAAAATGTGTTAAAATACTTAAAATGTATAGAAGCACACAAATAGTTTTATTGTAATAACTTCTCCCTTATTTAATCTTCTTCAGTTGCTGCCCTTTTAGATAATTTCTATCTTAGAGTTTATAGTACGTTGCATTAAATGCAATAGAATTAAGCTGATTGTTAATATCAGAGTCTAAATAATGAATAGTAAGACTTCCTTATTAGTCTGGGCATGTGGATGCTGTCAATACACTGCGGATCACAACTGCTACATTAATGAATGTCTGAAACTTGCACACAGAAGTATCATCAAACACTGTTCATATCATCTTCTCTTCAGTACAGGAAATTGTTTGGCTATGGTAATTAGCATTTCTTCAGATACATTTTCCATATTTATTAACAAACTAGTTAGCTCTGTAGCATAACAAATATTCTCCTAATTACTGCATCTGGACTTGTTTTCACTGCTAATAGTCTTCTTTTAATTTTCTTGAGTGCATAGATAGACAGATACACACACATACACATATATACCATAATGAAATATATATGAAAAATAATTCACTCTCATAAATGCATAAGAAACTAAAACAAATTTAGAGCTGCTAAGATGTAATTTCCTTTACGCAGAGTCTATAAAAGACAGAACTGAATAATTGCGTCATTCAAAATCCCACCTCTGCAGCCTTCTGGCTGTCTCCAGAAATGACATGGGGATGTGCAGATGTCAGAGCTGAGTCTTCTGAAGTCAGAGTGGCATTTCCAGTATTTTTATGTTTGTCTAAAATCCCTATTTTTACGTCTGTCTCAAAGATTATGGGCTTCAAACCCCACAACAGTTGTCTTCTTAACCATACTAGAAGAGGACAGATGAAGGCAGACAGGCATTAATGTGGCCCCAGTGCTGGCAGACACAGAAGCCCATCCACATCAGGAGAACCTAGCAGCGCAGGTCCCAGAAATTTTAGCAAACACTGGGACAGCAGCTGAGCCGGCATCCCAAGCACTCTGAAACACCAAAGGGTCTCCCCACACAGGGGTATGTGTAGGAAAAACTAATGGAGAAATTGGCTGGAGAAAAGGCTCTGCTCAGGGAGCATGTGAATCTCCAGGCCTCCTGCAGCAAAGGGAGCGTTTAAGATTAGTAAAGACACTGAAACAAAGGGGCTTGGGTCAGGATGTGCTGTGGGGCTGCAGTGGGGCAGGAGGGGGAAGGGTCTGTGAATGAATGAAGAGCTTAGAGCCTCTTTAGGTCCTTGGTAAACCTGGAAGTAGATATAGCCCATATTGTTAATGATCAAAAGCTAGGAGAGCCCCTAGAGACAAACGTTGACTTTGGCATCATAGCAGGGACCAAGTACCTGGTATTGCTGAGCACTTATGGTTGGAGACCATTTAAGTTATAAAACTGCAGGGGAAACTCTTGGTTTGTTTAATATTTCAAAACCAGCCAGTGTCTGTAACACAATATGGGAAGGAAGGAAGTCTGCAGTTTGTGGGAAACCTGATCTGCTTCATTGGTAAACCCAAGCTGGTAAATTCCAGGATAAAACTAAAAATAAAGAGACTTTTGAGTGCTAGAGTTAGTAAATATATGGCATGTAAAATACAAGGAAATTTTGCTTGTTTTCTGTAGAAGTATTTTACCAAATATTAGAGACTTGTTTGTTTTACAAATGAAAGAAGGGAAAAGTTCTGCTTCTAAAAATCTGCTTAATACAATGCAAGCTGTAAAGTCACTACTTAAACTTCTGTAACAAGAAAATAAAAGAGAATTCACAACTTCAAAGACATTTCTTAGTGACTCAATAGATACATATAGAAGGAGCAAAAGATAAAATTTTCTAATTACATTTGTGGGCATATCCTGTAGTGGTGACCTTCCCTAAGCTACACTAGCAGTAGAATTTAATTCACTGGCCCTTAAAAATGGAGGTCTACAGTACTTAATTACAAACCACAAAAAGCCAAGAGGGAGGGAATGGGTAGGAAATTCAGACATATTAAAATAAAATATACACATGGGGAAAAAGGAATTAAATCTATAACTTTATAAACCGATAGGTAATTGGCACAGAGAGAGCAAAATATAATTCTCAGCATTTTTATAAGGCTACATATGCTATAGTATTTGGATTCCATATTGCAGCATGCAAGGTACAAGCAAAAATTCCAAGGATATTTTGCTATGTTTGTCTACTCACCTCCCCCCAAGCCTACAGGTGTTTGTGACAGTGTGCTTCCCACTCCACCCTCCCCCCCCCAACCTGATCTTTATCTCCTGTAACCCTGCCCAAGTGGTAACCACTGGTTTCGGTGATGATGGCTGCATCTAGTCATGATGGCTGCATCTGGCTCAAAAGTGGTTTCAGGGAGACATATAACAACACCATAGCCAAGGACTAACTTGCACAATGCGCCCACCTTGACACAATAATGGTACTGTGGTGAATATGCAAATATGACTACAAGTCAATCATTTAACCCCCATAAATAGTGAGTCGCCCAAGAGCCCTCTGAGCTCTCCTACATGCACGGCAGTGGGCTGCAGGCCAGGATCTCCCCTTGAGCAGAGACGCCACTCGAGGTTATTCCTCAAGATTCAGAGATTCCTTGCCACAACAGATCCTCGGTGAGTGACTAATAGCATGCTAAACTTTGAAATCTTAGCTAAATGATATAAAGGATTGATTGCGCATATATAATCTTTTAGACATGAAGTGTTGACCAAGTCTGGGACTAGGATTGGATCCAGCCGCACCTAGACTCCTCCCTGGGAAGGAGTTTAGAAAGCCAGGGGGTCCTTTCTGAACCTCGTGACTCAAGGGGAGGCTCTCCCTGACAGCTTGTCTGACCCTGTCCTCTAAGCAGTAAATAACCCAGTGTGCCTTGCCATCAAACCTTGTTAAAACACTGTTGCATTTACTATCAAACTTTGTTCAATCCCTGTTTTAAATCAATAAATGTATTGCTGCTTCTCTCTATGAGTCAGGTGCATCACTCCATCCGCTACTATGTTGAAGTGAGATGTTAGAAGATACAGTACATTCATGAGTGAAAAGCATGTCACCACACCTATTTTCAGAGCATTTAAATAGCAAGAGGGAATACACTCTTAGCCAATCAGTCCTGCTGAAGGTGCGTTTTTTACCAAAAAAAAAAATAATCACTTCCAGCATTTTGTTTGATTTAGCCATTTCTTTCCCACAATACACTAGCAAAACTGCATTTCACACAAGCCTGTAGTACAACCTTGGCTTAAGAATGCCACTGATATAAAAACATTTCAGACCTCCTAATCCATGTTTTTGTTCTATGTAGACCATCACAGCAAAGCTGTTTCTTTGTGACTTCATTAGGAATGTTCCCACCATTGATTTCCAGAGCAAAGCTCCATTCCCTGAGAGTGCAAACAATGTTCCTGTGATGAACCCACCCATTTCCTTTCTGCTGTTCTGGAGCCATTCGGGTGCTCAACTGTTGTAGTTGTAGTGAGCAATTTATATGACTTGTGATTTTAGATAAGCAAGACGACCTAGTCTCTGCAGTCGATCCTCAGTCCTAAACGACAAGTACTCTTTCTCAGGCTTGTAATATAAAAATACTGTTTAAATGGGCTTTGATTTAGCAAGAACTATTTTTAATTCTCTGCATTTACAGGTCAGTGTTATCCTTTTTTCTCTCCGTTGTTTCTTCAGCAGTGACAATTACAATTAGTAGGCTTGAAATTGTAATGTGTCATGGCTTTTGAAATACTAAACTCAGAAACTGGAACTTGTGGCATTTGCCAGAAAAATACTGAAGATAGATTTAAGTTGACTTGTGAACTGTAGTAACAAGGAGAAAAATAATTATGAACCCAGCATAGTAGTCATTACCAAAATGTACTCCAGGGTCTCTTTTTGACTTTGCTATTGGGGCTGTTTGCAGACAAACATGAGTGTAGTTCTGTCTCCTGCAAGTCACATACAATCTGTATGCAATACTTGTTCTATGGTATGACTCCCAGCTTTTTAAGGAATCTCAAAACTGTTTACCTTTTAAGATTCCATACCTCCGTGGATGCTGAATTATAGATTTCCTCTATTGTGGGTTTAAATAATCGCTTTCCAGTAGACAGAAAAATTGACCTGAATATGGAATACTAAATGTTGTTCGGCTGTTTATTTTACTGGAATGTTATATAATGTCCAATTCTTAATACCCATTACTATTAATTGCTAATTAATAAGCAATAGAAACTAAAGCCTCCAATACTTCATCTTGAAAATCTTTGATAAAGCATATTAGCACAGAGACATTTCTGACTTCGTTCTACTCAAGTTTATAAAAATATTGAAAGTCTGTGGCACCCTGTGAGTGCATTATCTAGTCTTTATTTAGTGACACCAGTGGGTTGTGTTTTTTCACTATGTTATCTGATAAATTGTCATGCCAGTAAAAATATTTCGCAAAATTCTTATAGTAATTTTTCTAGATAGTCTCTACCTATGTGAATGTATTTAGTCTCGGCATCAGAAAACAGACTGAAACTAAATACTGTAGATTTTCAATCAGCCTCCTGTAGCTGGAATAGCACCCCACTGAGACTATAGCTCTTAGTATCTGCAAGAACAGCTGCAGTGCTGGAAAATTCATAAAGCAGCAGAACATGGGATCAGCTAATACCTTCAGATCCTCGTGTACTATTGTGCTTTATCCCAGACCCTTACAGATTTAAGCAGTTTTAAAGGGCAGAGAACATGTTAGATATGTGCCTTGTTTCCACAAACTATCAAAATCTGTTTTGTGTATTTTATAGATTGTTAGAGAAAATCCATTATTTTATTTTTCAAATCTCCCCCATCTGTATTGGTCTTACTGCTTGTTAAACATTCTTGTTTTGCTCTTGTTTTTAATATTTTCGGTGTAAATTTTAATCTACCAGCCTCAACTGCCTAAAAACTGTTCTAAATCTGTTTTGCTCTTCTTTTCCTTTGAAAAAAAAAAACCAAAAAAATATCAACCCACCCAGAAATATTTAAAATAAACTCTGTAAATTCTGGTACGTACATAAATATTCACATGCATTAGGTTATCACTACACTCATTGAAATAGAAGGAAGAGAGGACAAGAAACCACCTGCCTGTTATTAAGCATTTAATTTACATCCGGCTGTTCCTAAAAAGTAGTATCCGTACAGACTGCCATGGATGCATACATGCCCTACATTTTCCAGAGTGATGATATGGTGCTTAAAGGAAGCAGGTGCCCCTCTAGAGCAGCATACAGAGAGGTGACCACTTCTGTGGGACAAGACAAGGGCTGTGGTGTCCTGACAGTGAAGAAGCCAACCAAACAAAGAAGCTGTAAACCTGTGACAAAAGAAGTGCATGACCAAGGGCAGCAGAAGGGCCTCAGGAGTTTGAATTAAGCACCCTCTTGTGTAGGCAAACACAAGAAGGAGAATACTATTTCCTTTCTATTGAAGATCATCTACAGCAGTTGAGCTGTACAGAGCTGGACGGAGTGGTCATGGTCCTTTTACTTTTAACTAACTTATAACAAGCTATAAGCTACTTGGGAGAGAGCTAACATCCATCTCTCTAGTAAAAGGTTGGATTCCTGAACGGGAAATCCAGAGCAGTGGCTCCTGTTGTAAGTGCTCTTGATATACCTTATTCATGGCTTTCAATTAAAAAAAAACACCACACTAAAAATCATGGGAACAAGACCCAGAAGAAAAAGTTTCCATTTTCAAGCTAAGTTTCCATCCCACTTTGCTGGCTAGATCATGCCTACATGCAAGTACCTGGCCCCTACCATTTCTACTGGCCAAAGTAGGCCATTATGCTTAGACAGCACAGCAAATTGTTTTTCAAAATAGAAACACATACAGACTTTTAGATTCCTTTGAGAGGTTAGATGGTGCATGTAAGTAATCTGAATCATTCTCTGAGACTTGTGAGCAGCCGCCTTCTAAGTTGAGCCTTAGGCAGGAATCGGATCATATGAATTACTGCTTTACACCAGACTAGGAGTGCACTTTTGAAGTGACTCTTCCACTCATCCCACTTTGGAGACCAGTACTGGAGCACACAGATCAGGCTCCTTCCGGGTGTGGAAAACGTGGATTACATGTTCCAGGACAATAGGTGAGGCTCTGCAACTGTTCATAAGCCATTCAGGCCTTGAAGACCTAGTGTAAATCGGAGTTCAAAGAAATAACACCATTTACATTATTATGCAAGGACTTTTAGAAAGGTAAAATGTGAATCAAATATTCTCTGAAACATTGCAAGATTTCAAAAATAAATTAGTCACTAGAGGGAGCCTCTTTATCATCATATCCTAGTACCAAATTGCTACTAACTTGGGCCTTCGACTCTTAGATGTTGAAGAACTTTAATAAGGTCAGGAAGTGCTACTTCCTCTACTACTTATTAGTTTAAGGAAAAGGAGGGTAAAGGACAAGACGATGCAAAGCTTCTGCAAAATTCCACATTAATTCCACATTCTGAACAAACACAGACTTTTAAAAAAGAAATCTAAAGATTTCCCCACAGAAAACTGGAAGAGCTTGTTAGTGCAGTGGCTGGAAACAGAATTAGCTTTGCCAAGACCTTTTGAAAATGGCATCTTTACATGGCATCAGTGAGAGGGCATTCACTTTTCCCTTCTTCAAAGATGAAATACCAAAATGAACATTAATTGTCACTGTGAGAGGAATGTCTGTAGATCACAAACACAACCCTTCCTCCTTTATCTTTGTTACATGATAACTGTGCCCAGACGCTAGTTCCCAGCAGCCAGATTTCAATGGGTGATCTGATCTGCCTCTCCTTCCGTTAGAAGGAGGCTACGTACAAAACAACAAAGACTTGTTATTGCAGTGTAACTGCAGATGTGTTCAATGTTCTGCTGCGCTCTAAATTTAGGAAATAACATAGCAGTTATAGTTTGTGGTTCTCCTTTATGAGTATACTATAGAATTTGCAGGAAGTCCTGGAAAAACACAAGGAGAATAGAAAAGCAGTGGAGGAGACCCCAGCTGCAAGAAGTGCTCTCCCCGTCAGCAGGGCCTGACTAGGATTGATTGCATCCTCGACAGAAAAACCCCAGCACCTCAGAAGGTTCTTTCCTTTTAGAAAACATACAGCAGCAGAGGGCATCAGACAACAAGAAATCCTACACACATTAATGAATCCTCAAGTGCTAAAGCCACAGTGATGGGGAATGGGAAAGGGAAAGGCATAGATTGAGATGCTATAACGTGGGTGGGGACAAGGAAGGCAAACCAGACATATCACCTCTCCTGTGCACGCTGGCTGCAACCGCTCCAGTGTGGGAATGTTGGGGGTGGGAGAGAGCAGGGAAGGGAACACCTATGGTCCTGTAACTTGCCTGAGAGGTGTTCCACTAGCAAACCAACTGGAGCACTGCAACCTGTCGTGTACCATCAACTCATAACATCTACCTTCTCTTTTGAGATATGCAAACACAGCAAATTCTCTGTTAGTAAAGCGAGATTGCTGTTCGACAGTATCTCATGCTCTCCCAAAACACTCGGTACAACAGGACTCAAACAAGAAAAATCAAGGCATAAAGCATTAGCCAGCATGTAACTTTAATTTGTCCCTTTGAGTGGTGACTAGGAAATACGCAGCACTCTGAAGTGAAGCCAAATGACTCATTTTCTGCAAAAGTAAATTCAGGTCTCCTGCTGGCATTTCCTCCCCACACCCTAAAACTGTTTCTCACTGCGTGTGAGGGGATGACCTTGTCATCGCTGCAGGCACTGGGGGCTGCTACAAAGTGAAGATATTAGCTTCATTTCAATTTCTACAGACGAAGAATTGCTGCTCTGTAAGTACACTCGTTTTCTGTTTTCCTTGGTGGAAAGGAGGAGAGGTTTACGGGGGACTGTTATTTATAGCGCCTTTCATTGGAGCATCTCAGACTTAAAGGAGACCCTGCCCTTCCCTTGAGAAACCGCTGCCTGGGCAGAAAGCATTTCAGCTGCATCTGTGGTGTTCCCCAGCCCCTCGCGCATGTATGAATGTCATCCTTGTGCAAACAGCAGTGAGACGTGCAGCTTAAGAGACTTGGGGATAAGTTAGACCATCCAGCCCCTTACAAGCTCTGATATAACACTGCTTTCCTGTGGCGAAGTGCGCATGAGCAGCCAGGGCAGATTTAAGGACTGCCTTCAGAAGCAGATGTTAGCCGCTGTGCTGCAGCAGCCGTCGCTGTGCTGAAAAATTTGGAATGGTTTTAAGTCGACTGAAAATAAGCTCACACTCCAGACTATCAGCTGTCTGCTTTGAGTGTAACTTCACCAGGTACTGTATTCCTCCCTTACTATGTTGGGAAACGCACAGGAAAACTTTAATGGGCATTTGGAAATTATTTTTTTTTTGCTTCTGTAGATAAAAATATCTCAAGGAAGTTTTCAAAAGGCATTTCCCTTTACAACAACATTAGTGTCATACATGTCTGCGTACAAAGTGAGAGCAGACAGCTGCAGGCAACTTGTTATGGTAAGCCTGGCTTTTATTATATCTATATCAAGTCCACAAAATAGGAATTTTTAGAAGACATTTTCACAGAACAAACAGTACCAAACTGAATGGAATTACTTATAACATTCACCAAGTGTTGCCAAACCAATGCCACAAATGGATGCTGGTTTTGTGAAATGTGTATCTGAGTCTATCTAAAAATGTGACTATTTTCTGTCATTCAAACTGGCTTGAATTGGGATTTCAGTATCTTGTGAGTATTTTGATCGAGAAGTGAAGATAGATTAAAACAGTTCAATCAGTAAAACAGTAAAATATTGAAAGATATACAAGCTCTAAGCCCCTGGATTATTACAATGGATGAAGAAAGGGATAAAATCTAAATTACTTTGGGGGGGAGAGGTAAATAATGGGAGAGGGAGGAAAGAGGTTTGCTTTAAGCTGAATTCAATTCAGACAGCAAAGTGGACTGTTTGCTTGCAGCATGGCTTAAGTGCCACTTTGGTAAAAGTGGTCCCAAAGAGGTCCCTGAAAAGGCATCCTCCAAACTGCTTGGGGCTGAATCAGGCGGGCACTTCTGTTGCCCCAGCTGCAGTGGGGGAACCTGGAATCCTCTCTGAGTTCTCACAAAGGAGAGGAACAGGGCAGGCTGGTTTTGCTGTACCTCTTGTTTCCACCGTAACTGCTAAAGTTTCTCGGACTGGACTCCCATCACCTTTCACTAAGGAAATGGCTTGACAGGGATAATACCAGTCAGTGTGGTAACTGTTTTCTGTATATTGCCCGCTATTTTACAGGCAGCTCCTGAGAAAACTCAGCCTGGAGGCCCAGCCTGTGATTTGAATCAGTGTATCTCTACCGTGAAGTACAGGCAGTTAGTGACAACCAATTACACCACTAAATTTGAATATTTCTAACTCCCATTGTGGTTTGAGCTGGACTGGCCACTGAAATGAACGACAGATGCTCTCTTTATTTCAACTGTTTTGGAGGGACATACTACATATACTATGCATACTTATGGCTGAAACGTCCTCCAGTATCTTTTCTATACCGACTTTGGATACAGCAAAGGCACAAATCCAAATGCAAGAAACTGAGCCTGAATGTCTGTAGATAGCGATGCTGCATCAGCATTGGTGCTTGTAAATAAGCATTTAAAGCTATTTGGATGCCAATTTTCTAAGCATAGAAATTTAAATTTTCCCTTTCAGGCTTGTAGTGTTGATGAATAGAATGCAAAAACTCTGGATATTAACTAAGCTGCTAAATACTATCATTTCTGGAAAACAAAATGTGAAACCAACATAATTTATAAAATTGAGATGCTTGGGGTAGTTCAACCAGACATCGCCTAAATTTGAAAGGAGTCTATTTTAAAGCCTTTGAACCAAGGTCATTTGGCCCTTACTTCAAAGTCTTGTCCTGGCAGTGAAAGAGAAAGCCCCAGAGGAACCTTTGCAGAAGGATGTGCAGGGGAGGGGGAACAGCATCACACTCTGAAATTTGACACATACAAAGAGGAAAAAAGCTCAGCTCAGAGTCAAACAACAGGAGGTCACAAATTCAGTGTCTTCTAAATAAATGTTATTGTTGGAAGAGGATAATTAGAATTTCTAGAACTAAAGATATCTCTTACAAGCCTGAAAGGAAACTTGGCATATTGTGTGAAGAAGCAGCAGGCTGCTACTGTCTCTGTGATTACAGAAAAATAAATGATATTGAGGACTGGATTTTAAAAAGCTCTTCTCTTCCTTTCTGAACAGTAAGTGCTTTTCATACATCTGAGTTGTGTAACAAAAGAGAATTATTGTGCTATTTTAAGATAAACTTCTTTACACAAAAAGGAAAAGTCCTCTAAGAAGTGAAGAAGCACTAGAAATAAAAGTAGCATTAATTCCTTTACTTTTCTTCATTTAGAGTCTGATCTGAGGTGCACTGAAGTAAAAACAGAGAGAGTGTTGATAGGCTTTGATTAAGTTTCTTACCTATTTCTATTGCAGCGACTACTAGGGAGATGCAAACGTGACAAGATTCTCTCTCTTGGTTTTGCAGGATCTGAACACTCCAAATGCAGAAATGATTTTGCAACTAACATCTTATTGGTAAGAAAAAAGTTAATGAATTATTGTTATATCAGAGTGAGATTTAAAGTGATGAAGTTTAATAATGACATAATTCTGTATTATAAAAGAGTAAGGTTGTTTGACTATGTAGTATACTCACAATGTGATTTTGTTTGTTTATTTTTCTTGTTCTTAACTTTTTCACAACACAGAGGTCCCAGTCTGGGTGAGCAGGATGTCAGACAATGTTGATCATGTTCTCCATTTCCCAAAACAACTTCTAAAAAAACATCCCAAGCCACTAAAGCAAATGACTTGTATATCATCTGTCACATGTAAATTCCCAAGTGAGACTGCTCATAGGAAGTTTGGAAATGATCAGAAAAGGAGATTTTAAAGTTCTGGTCCTGACGCTTTCTCTTCCACGATATCTGTTTGTGTCAATGATCAAATTTTAACACACTGCCTGTGCCTCAGCAGAGAGTGGTCTGGTCTGCAGCCAAGCTCATGAGGGAGGGTCTTCAGCCACGTGCAGGGGGAGTGATGAATGGCCGGGTCATTGGCTTCTTTCCTTCTTCTGTGTTTCAGGACATCCCTGGTGACATCCCTGATTTTTGGTCTGCTTCTGCAGCCACCACTGACACAGCTTTCCATGGCCACAAAGCCAAACATTGTCCTGTTGATGGCAGATGACCTCGGCATAGGGGATATAGGTTGCTATGGGAATGATACTATCAGGTAAGGAAACTGAGCATAACAGTGAAGAGAGCTGGTGTGTTTTGTAGTGTAAGACTGCAATCCTCGGTCCACCATTATATATTTGAGCTGTTTTCAGGTTCATTTCCTGGGTGCCATGGGTAAATGTAAAGCACTACCAGCATTATCTCATAGCCTAGAGGGCGTTAACCAGGGCCAGCTCTGCTTATCCGGAGCTGTTTTTCTCTGGGAACATCTCAACCTTTCTTGTATATTCCTTAATTGGCTGACATTGAGAAATGCTAAGTTCTTACACATACCTGAAGACAGAAATGTTGTTCCCTCTTTCAACATAGCCAGCCTTATTACCTCATTTAACTGTTTTGCCATTCTTTCCCAGTCTCACATCAAAATACAGTATACATCACTGAAATGAGCTATGTTGCTAGGAAATAATTATCTTTTCAGACCCAAGGACATAGAGTTTCCCTTCTTTTTGAAAATAGTGCCACATTATTACTTTCTGGTTTCCTACCAGCCTGTCATTTCTTTGAACAAAACCAAACTTGGTACAGTCACTCCCCTCACCCAGTAAAGTTCTCAGAATCTCACCCTGATCAGCACTGGCTTGCAAGTTTCTGATAGGCAGCTGATGATCATAGGTACCTGATAGGTCTCTGCACGGCCAGGCATTTACTTCAGCATGGCATCATTCCCAAGGAATGACTTTTCTTCTTCAAAAGCAGTGGGGTACATTTCTCCAAGGCCCTTCACAGGACTTGGGAAACAAGAAGGAATGATTGGCTTAAAATTTATCCAAATGGTGATTGTTAATGATGAAAGAAAAAAAAAAAGTATTTCCTCATCACTTGAGAAAATTAAAATAAAATTTTTTAAAATGCCACTATCTTCAAATAGAAGAAACTTCCCAAAATAAAGATAAATATATTATTCTTCTCCATTTCCTTGAATACTCTCTGAATGATATCTGACAGTGCTGGTTGCATTTTTAGGACCCCAAACATTGACCGCCTGGCAAAGGAAGGAGTGAAACTGACCCAACACATCGCCGCAGCTCCACTTTGCACCCCCAGCAGAGCAGCTTTCCTCACTGGCAGATATCCCCTCCGATCAGGTTTGCCTTGCAAAATGAAGCAGCCTTTAAACACTGCTTTATTGCCGAAGGGAACAATGTCATAAAACAGGCACAAAAGAAATGAAAGTGTGCAAAAGAAGCGTTGCCACAAACACGTCATCCCTCACTGAGGGACACAGAGACACGCTAGTACCTTTGAGGTGACATCTATATTTACGGGGTACAATGAACTGACCTGGATGGAAGCAGAGTAGAGAAGAACCAGCTCTGCAGAGCATCCTGCTGCCCCCCAGCTCACAACTTTGGTTGCATTTTTGGTGCTTTGTTGCACAGATGGCAGCCAGAATGGAGTTAGTACAAATTGTTACACTCAAAAAAGTCATTACACAGAACATAAATAATAATAATAACATATTTCTAAAGCACTAGTTACATTAATTTCTGTCGTGGGTGATGCCTCATCAGACATCAGAAACGACGCAGCCCTGCAGGGAGCAGAGTAGATCTATGCAGATATGTGTCTGTTCCCTCCAAGTGAGGTGCAGAATGCGTCATTTACAGGAAAGCTTTGTTACCTATGTGTCAGGATTCATCCGTCCTATGAAATAGCAGTTTGACAGCTGTATTATTTTTCCCAGTTCTGTTTTTGAAGAAAAAATACTATGCTGTCAAACTGCATTCTGGAGATGAAGAGGTATGAAAAACAAATAGCTCTACATGTTTCTAACAGCAACTCTCTAA
Organism: Arenaria interpres; assembly: GCA_013399435.1. Taxonomy (NCBI): domain Eukaryota; kingdom Metazoa; phylum Chordata; class Aves; order Charadriiformes; family Scolopacidae; genus Arenaria; species Arenaria interpres. The sequence continues at coordinate 230,653 of VXAK01023875.1, read as the reverse complement.
TGCTTGTTCTACTGCAAATGATCTTCAGTGGCTTCCTTCCCAAGGCATTTTGAAGCTGACATGTCATCCTACTTTTATCATGACAGCCCCCACTGAGACAGATAGCCTGAAAATGCACATGAGCTTGTACAGACTCTCTCCCACTATAAAAACAGGGCCAGAGATAGTCAAGGCTTCCATGACAGATTGTACCTCGCGTAACATTGTATGATGGGGTTATGGCAGTATATAACGCTAAATAACAGGGTGTAAACCTGCTGGTGAGGAGAAGGTTGTGGTGCTAGATAGCTGCTCTGTGGGTTTCAGAACTCAGGCAGCAGCCATGCCACTGTGCAGGGAAACCTTGAGTTCCCAGGCAGCCACATGCAAGCCAGAGTTTGAGGCTGGCAGGGGGCTGAAGTCTCCTTACCCTCCTCCCCGCCCTCACAGTCTAAGTAAAAATGCGGTTACACCACTGTGACATCTAAAAGCTCCCATAAAACTGTGCCATTCCAAATAAAATAAAATAAAATGGCTCAGTATGAGATACAAAAAGAATAGGTATTATCTAATGGAGAGACTTAACTTTTTCTTAATCTTGTCTAGAGTGCTGGGTTCATTTCCCCAAACAAACAGCATTTGGATAAACATTTAACACTACAATATCAATGAAACCAGGAAATAAGAGAATATGTTTGATAAATGTACTCTACCAATTATACTTACTAAGATTGTTTTTACTTCATTTTTTAGGGATGGATGCTATAAACAATTACCGTGTTATTTTTTGGAATGGCGGCTCAGGAGGGCTTCCTCCAAACGAAACCACTTTTGCCAAAATACTGCAACAGCAAGGCTACAGCACAGGACTGATAGGTATGGGGACACTCCTGAAGATGGCCTAGAATGTGTTTCACCTGCACATCTCACTCAAACCATTTGTTTTAGTTAACAACTGCTCATACTTCAGTCATAATATTTTTATTTCCTGATTTAGGAATACCTTTTAAGAAGATATCCTGAACAAAAAGAATCTCTCTTAAAAGAGCAAGTATCTGATAAAGAGGATAATCTTTCCTGTTTACCTGCTTTCAAGCACAGCTGTGGTTGTTAAAATATATAATGGAAAATACATTAATATTTCTTGAATATTATTCTACCAGGCATAGATGCTTATTCCAATGCTACTTCATAAAAAACAAAAATATGAGTGCCACTTAAATATGCATGACAAAGCTTTACACAGCTCAGAGAAGATTCACAACAAAAGAGAACAGCTACTACTTAAAACAATAGAGCCAGCTCATAATATCACAGGATTTAGCCTTTCAAAAACAGAAACAAAGCAATTATTTTTTTTCTTTAATTGTAACGTACCACCATAGTTCACCAAGTTTTCACTATAGCTGACAAAACTTTGCCTCTTTCATTGTGAATACAAATCCCATTTTACTTTAAATATTATAGGACTTTTTTGTAACTTTTGGTCATGATCAAGTTTCAAATAATCATTTATCTTAGCTATGTCACATAGTTCCACAGACTGTTAAAACATAAACGTGCCTGAGCTGAATTTTCAGCTATTTGTCCTACCTCATCTTAGCATCTAAATGTCAATATCCAAAATCTATGTCTGAGCCATAAAGATATTGGCTGCACAAATAAACTGAATTCACTAATAAAAGTGTCTGAAGGAATGGATTTGTATTTATTCAGCTGAATAAATCTAAACCGTACAGGACAATGCTAAATGAAGCCCTACAGGCATTTGAAGTTTTATATTACTGAATCTTATTCTCCTGTTAGTTTTGTAGCAATATTATTTCAGTTGTCTTAATCAGCTCACAAAAAAAACCCAAAACATGTCTATTAGCCACGTGCTTCAGCTTGGTCTCAGCATGTGATCGCTAACAAAACAATCAGAGTTGTCTCCACTTTGCCAAAGGAACTGCCCTGCAGGGAGGTTGTGCTGCATACCTCCTAGAAGCTAGCCAGCAAAACAGGCTGGTGTTTTCCCTGGGGGCATCTCAGCTAAAATCACACTACAGACACCAAGAGCATCACTTAGTTTAACCAGATTGACAGATTCTGATTAATTGCACCATAGGGGATGATGGAAAACCCTGGTAATAAGTAACACAAAAAAAACCCAACAACTTTACACACAAGTCACGAAGCAATACATCTTATAGAACTTCTACCCACACCACCACAGCTGAACGAGCACTAAATAGTCTCACCTGAATGGTTTGTGATTTTTGTTGCTCTGAGCACAACCAGTTTAATTGCAAAGTTAAATCCTACTAATAACCTGCAGCTTGATGTGATAATGAGACTTTTTGTTGGGACATGTTTTGCAGTTCCTTTATAGTCAGAAAGCCAATGTTGTATAACGTGCCCTAAAAAGATTCATTTTTCTAAATTATACACTTCGTTTATCTTCTGGAGATTTGAGTCTTTTGTAGCATGTCAGAAGCCTTTATCGACCTCAGCTGGAGATTTAAGTGTTGGAATGCATGTGAAACCCAAGGATACTTTAGCTGCATCTGTATTTATGACCAATGCATTTATGTATTGATTACAAACCTATTTCATTCTATAGGTGGCTCTAAATATGTCAAGAGGTAAACTGAGTAGTGATTTTAGCTGAAGGCAATTCATCCACCAACAATAGAACTTTCAGTCTTTCTTTATATCCAAAAAGTAACTTTTTTTTTTTCCTCTGAAACAGTTTTTCCTCCTCCTATTCTAATGCACAGCAATTCTGTTGAAATCTACTCAGGGTTGGCTGCTACTATATGTAACAGTGAACCATTTGTTTAGGATAATGTCCTTCTGTAAGTATGCAGTTCCTTACTCTACAATAAGAATTAGTTGCAAATTACTTTTCAAGTAAAATTATAAAAGATCACTTTGATCTACAAGGTATCCAAGGCCTGCATTACATCAGAGATCATAAAATGCAACTAAACTGCATCTCTCTGATGAGAGGCAGATTTTGGTCCCTTGATTCAGATATTCCCAAGCCTCAGTGTTTAAGCTAATGAGGCACCTTTTTATGACTCCATGAAGTGCCTAACTAGTCTGTTTCAATAGACTGGAGTGGAAGAAACAGGGGGTTTGATACGTCATTCATCATAATAATGGACATATGTTCATAATAAAAAACAAATTTTACTGCAAAAGGCAGATGTTCCTTTTGATACGTGAAGACTTCAGAATTTAAAAGAAGGTGGCTTTGACTTTTAAAATTAGATTAAATACAAATAAATGGCCAAAAAATACTTATAAAACAAGACCTTTTATTCTCATCCAGTAAATGGAGATATTATTATCAGCGAAGTTGCTTATCTATGTACAGCTTCATGAGAAATCCTGATCTCCTGATCTCAAGTTCTTCTGGAGCTGGTGGTTTGTCTGCCCAACCCACTGTTAAGCTGCAAATTACTTGTCTACACTACCCATACCTTCCCTTATCATACTGGCTCCACCACGTTGCTGTGTGTTACATGAGTCCTGGCATCAAGCTGGTTGAAACTTTCCATAAACAAGTCTGCATAGCATCTTGAAGGTAAAGAGACATCAGGAGAATTCAACAATGTTATTTTGCTCTGTGCTTACAAAGGGACTTTCTCCTATTTCATACTTGACAGGTCTGCAGGAAGACCATACATTTTTGCTCTGCTCCAGAAATTTGAGTTTTTCTCAACTTCTATTTCCCTTTAGAGTCCCATTTTTTACATTTGATCAAAGCTACAGGGCATGAATATGTATAGAGTGCATTAATAACTCTGTTGGAAATGTATCATTTGTAGAGGTTTGCTTTCATCATATTCCATTATATCAGTACGTAGCTGGTATATATATGTAGGATGAATAAGTTATCACAAGAAGGAAAAAAAAAACAACCTTTTTTGATAAATGTTTTGTGTAAGGAAAAGCCTGTTTTTAAACATAATCTCTACATTTTAATAATCTGTATTTTCAGGGAAGTGGCATCAAGGTGTCAACTGTGAATCCCGCAATGACCATTGTCATCACCCTTTGAACCACGGGTTTGACTATTTCTATGGGATGCCTTTTACGCTAATCAGTGACTGCCAGCCAACAGAAACACCAGAGATGGACAGAGCCTTTAGAAGGAAACTCTGGCTTTCCACTCAGATGATTGGCCTTGTTACACTCACTGCTGCCCTGGGAAGACTGACCGGGCTGATTTCAGTCAGCTGGAAAATGCTGACCTGCCTTGCTGGGTTTAGTCTCCTGTTCTTCATGTCCTGGTTCTCAAGTTATGGGTTTGTACGATACTGGAACTGCATTATGATGAGAAACCATGAAGTTACTGAGCAGCCAATGGTGACAGACAGGACTACCTCCCTTATCTTGAGGGAGTCCATTTCATTTATTGAAAGGTAAAGTGTGTTTCCTTTGATCACAATTTTTCTGCTCCTTGCATGTCTTGCAACTTTTGAACAGCATTTTCCCATGATAAGTCTTTCTATTTTTTATATTATATAGGATTATAAGTACTATTATAATAATTAATAATATGAATCATGATATCTTATTATTAAATTGAAAAATCAGCTGCTGCTTAAGGATGTCTGTTATTCCTAGCTTCACTAAAGCTGATAACATTTCCAAATTTCCATGGGTTGGCTTGAACATTTCTAGGCTATTTTGAGGAGACAAATTTCTGTCAATGAGACTAACACTGCAGCCTTGAGGGATAGAAGCTGATGGCAGAAATGCGTGTGTGGGCCAGGGAAGGAGTATACCTGTGAGGTAGCCTTATCATACAGACTGATACGTGAGCAACAGCTGGCAGAAGATGAACCCTCTGCCTTTGTTTCTGCAGCACAGTGGTGGTTTGCAATAGCAGAAAGTGGAGCTTCAATCTGAAACTCTTCTATCTATGACCCAGGATAAAACGAAGATCATTTTATATAAACTAAACATTATTTTATCAGACAGATTCTAACCACTGGGATTTAATACCTTACAAAGTAAGATGGTTCTGAAGTGATTGTTGAAATATGTATATAAGAAAATCATAATACCATTTTCCTTCCCCCCTAATAACAAAGTGTTGATCTCTGTTTTTTAGAAATAAGGACAAGCCATTCCTCCTTTTTCTTTCCTTTTTACACTCCCACACCCCTCTCCTCACCACAGAGAAGTTTCTTGGGAAGAGCAGCCATGGCTTATATGGAGACAATGTAGAGGAGATGGACTGGATGGTGGGTAAGTCACCATAACAAATAATAATATCTCCAACTACCTAATACCTAGGTCTGAATATATAACAAAAATGCAGTTGTTAGTAAAAGAACAAGGAAGAGAAAAACAAGAAGGAAAAAAGTCCTGGGCTTTTCATCAACATCTGGTAATCTTATATGAGAGCTGTTGGCTTGTAGTATTGGTGGTTTATTTTCTCCAGTCTCGAACCAGGAGTTCACTCAGTTTTTTGTCTAGTGTTTGAGGGTTGTAACCACATCCCCTTGGCTCCTGTCAAGGAACTCTCCTGCTGTTCTTACTAAATAAGTTAGAATTATTTAGATTTCTGTGAATATTAAACACCAGATAATTTCAGCCTCTTATGGTCATGTCTCACCTTTTTTCTAAGTAGGACGCATCAGAAGGTGATAAAACTGGAAAACAAATTAATTGCAGGTGTAAAGCAGCAGGCTATTTCTCCGTGACTGCTGCATTCAGCAGAGTACTGAATATTTTTTAGCCTCATTCATAAATCCAGAAATGTTGATAAATGTTAATTGGTATGCCACCAGAAATTAGATTTATGTTATTTTTCCGCCTGTTTTTTGGAGGTGAAGGAGAATTATTTATCACCCAGTCATGGCAGAGGAAAAGTAGCCACATTTGAAAAAGGCATAAGAATCAGGTACACATACAGAAATAATTGTTTTTCAAACATACCTGTCAAACACTTACACACCACAAATAATTAAGAACATCAGAAACAGCTAAATAATGACTTTTAAATAAAAAATAACTGTATTATTAATGTATATAGTATCCAGCCCGTAATTTAATGCCAATACTAGCTGCGTTCCAGACAATAGAAGATAATGGTACATGATATTTTTTCCTCATTTCTCATGATGGCCACCACTGATGCAGAATCTAACTTTTAGGGGCCTTGGATCATGCTTTCTTTTCATATTTTTACAGCAGATGGCACTTCTGCCCTTTGCAATGAAGACTTCTGATCTGTGGCTGTGGTTCTTGCACTCCTTTGTGATAATACGAATAATAAAAGAGTTACAGCACATCATAAATTTTCTGTGCTTTTACAGACAGTGAAATAACAACTATCTCAATCATATAACAAAATAATAACAATATAATAGCAATATATGTAATAACAAAAATCTCACTTGTAAAAACCTCTTCTTTTAACGTTATGTAGCATAAGTGATATTTTTGCTTTTTAATACACACATATTCCTGTGTTTACAGGTGAGGTTCTAGATGCCATTGACAAGGAAGGCTTGAAAAATACTACACTAGTTTACTTTGCCTCTGATCATGGTGGATGGCTGGAAAGACACGAAGGGAAAAGGCAGCTGGGTGGCTGGAATGGAATATACAGAGGTAAGAGCTGTCAAGGACGATGACAACCCAGTGAAGTACTGTGGACACCCCTAATGCTTGGAAAAGACTGTACAAGGAGAAGCAGTGTTTTATCATTGAGAAGCAAATTTGTCTCCTTCTAATCAGGTATTTTAAAATGTAGACAATTCTAGCCTGTGCAGGTGTTCTTAATAAACATGAATTCTCAAACTGCCATTTCCTCATGAAGCAACCGATCACAAGTTAATTTTTATTAAGATTGTGTAACAGTTCACTATTAGTTGCATCTTACATCTGAACCCTTGCTTTAACTACAAGTATGTTATAGAATTGTAAAAGAAAGAGAACTAGTCTGGGAAATCATTTTATGCCTGAAAATTTTATTCACACTGATTTCTGGTGGGGTAATGTGTTTGTAAAATAATGGAAGGGAGTAAGTGTTTAAGGCCACTAGAGGGTTCTGATACAGCGAACACACTTTCACTCATGCTAAGGAGAAGGAGCTTAGTGGTAAAAACAAAAGGGTAAGGAAGGCTCATAAAGGTAACATTACCTTATGATAATACAATAACATTGACTAAAATTTTGATTAATTTTAAATTAAACCTTTTTTTGATGAAAATGTATTTTTTTTTAATCAAAGGTGGAAAAGCTATGGGAGGCTGGGAAGGAGGAATTCGTGTCCCAGGCATATTTAGATGGCCAGGAGTGTTACCTGCAGGGACAGTTATCGATGAGCCTACAAGCCTTATGGACATTTATCCTACAGTAGTTCATCTGGCTGGAGGGGTAGTACCCCAGGACAGGTACAAACACAAGTGTCTTTATTCCTCCTTCTCTTCCCAAACAATGGAAAATCTAGTTTGCAAACACATACTAAGAGTCTGATGTTTTCCTTTTCACTCCTAATCCTTTTCTAGATGCATAAATGTTACCACAGCTCAGTCACCTCTTCTCTACATTTGAGATTCAGCATCTACCTGCAATCTTGTGCATTCTACAAGCATCTTCCTCATTCAGAGTTGCCAGTTCCAGCAAGAGGTGTGCTAAAGGAACGCAGTCCTATACAGCTTACTCAGTCTGATGGTGTTCTTTTTTTCTGTTAGGGTAATCGACGGCCGGGATCTGATGCCTTTACTGCAAGGAACAGTTGAGCACTCAGAGCACGAGTTCTTGTTTCATTACTGTGGCATCCACTTACATGCTGTGCGGTGGCACCAGAAGGACAGTGAGTACAGAACTACTTTGCTAAGAATTAGGTTCAATCTACGGGAGGGCACAGTTGTCTGACACATTCCTTCTGGGATTGCAGCTGGTGGTAAAGAACTTACTAGCACTGCCTGTATTGTACGGCACAAAGAGCTTGTTTGTGGCTTCAAGGCAGGTGGCATGCCAGGCAGGCTGCTGGAGCTCAGGATGGGTCTCACTCACCTGAATGCAAGGCCTGGGGAGTCCATGCCTTCCTTGTCTCATGGAGAAGCCCTTGCCTACTTTGTCTGTCCTTCTGCTACCTTAACAAGGAAGTAAGCCATGAAAACCCCAAATATTTTTTCATGTCTTCATAAAAAAAAAAAAATGCGAGTGATAACTGATACTTGCTGAAAAATTTGGAGAATTTTCAAAACATCAGAAGACCTTTTACATTATTGGTTTAACACTGTGTCACTTAACTTTAAATGAAATTACAGTACTATATATGAACTAATAAGTATAGAGCTGAGGTGCAACCAGAAATCAGCTCTAGAAAAACATTCACTCTTCTAATGCCTTATGATAACCACCAGTACCATTACAAGTCTTCTTTCTTTCCTGCCAGGTGGAGCCATCTGGAAGGCTCATTATGTGACACCCATCTTCCGTCCTCTTGGAGCTGGGGCTTGTTATGATAGAGGATTTTGCCCATGTTTTGGAGAAGGTGTGACCCATCATGACCCACCCTTGCTATTTGATCTCTCGCGAGACCCTTCTGAAGCTAAACCTCTCTCAGCTGACACTGAGCCCCTTTATGACACTGTAATAAAGAAGATTGGAAGAGCCATAGAAGAGCATCGCAGGACACTGACTCCAGTCCCTGAACAGCTCTCCGTGTACAACGTGGTGTGGAAGCCGTGGCTGCAGCCTTGCTGTGGGACCTTCCCATTCTGTTGGTGTGATAAGGAAGGTGATCATAAACTTGCAGACCTATGAAGGAAAGAACCAAAGTTTTTCCTCAAAACTGTTTTTAAATCAAGTGTTTTGAATGGGGGTGTTGATTGGTGGGTTGGTTGGTTTAATATGAAAATTGTCCCAGTGAACGGCACAGTATTTTGTAAAGGTGGCTTTAGGCTGCACACTCTCAGGAAGCAAGCAAGACAAAATGACCTGAAGAGCATGTTTTAACTTGCAATTGTTGACAGCTGCATGAATACTACAAAAACACTGAAGCAGGCCAAGGTTAGAGCTGTCCAAGTAATGATATAACTTATAATCTGTTGTTTATGAATGTATACATAGAAGCTGTGCTTTTTTTTTTGATTTTTTGTTCTGAATTTCGAAGTAATTTGTGGACTGAGGTCTCCCTTAATTTTGGTATCCTTACTGGTCATGCACAAGGTGCTACTATAAAAAATTTTTGGAGATCACTGCCTCCACAATAATTCCAAAACAATTTTTCCCACAGCTCCTCACAAAATCTCCTTTAAAAGTAGCTTCCTTCCTTCCAGCAGCAGTGATGATGGCAGCTGGTTAGCCTGGGGCTTCGGGATCAGGAGAAATTGCCCAAATGAATCATAAAGCTTGGAAAAGTGACAAGCTGTGTAACAGCTGTCTGCACTTCTGGGAAGGATGGGGCTCCTCTGATTGGAGTCACCCTCTTTTGATTGAGAACACAAAAAGGGGAGTGTTTCCCCTTTTCAAAGCTCCCATTTCACCCAGCTCGCTAAGCAGCACTGGCAAGGGCCACAGTAATAAACAGTTCAGTCATTTGGGCACAGGATTGTACAAGTTACCTTGCTGCCCATCTCTCGATCATAACTGGATGCTTCTAACAAGCAGTACATTTGGAAAAGACTCTTTGAAAGATGCCCAATACTGATTATGAAAGAAAAGAAACTCTAATTTGATAGTAAAAAAGAAATGCAGATTTAAGGTATTTTTTGCATCACTAGTTAAATTTTCATCCCATTGAACAGCCAGATTTACTTAGATCTATCTGCTTTGCTGCTATAAATTCAGTTCTTTCCTTCGTGTTAAAACAGTTGTTCCTAATAAAGTGGCCTTGCAGGTAATGCTTTTAATTGTAGGGTACAATATATATCTTTTCACATAGACAAGTTTACCCTGGTATATCTGAATATGTAGGCATCTGAGAACATAATTTGCCCTTTCAATTTATTTCACATGTGTTTTACTATTTTTCTAACTATCATGCTAGGACCCATTTAAATTTTTCACTTCTTTGATAAATCTTCCATTTTACCTTGGTTTTATTTTCCCCTGTTTCCCATAATTTAGCCATCAGGAAACATGCAGGTAAACAAAGCCTAAGAGCTTAAAAGCAAAGTTTTATTGAATGCTGTGACCTCATGCATTTCAGAGACTGTTATAACTCACCCAGATGGTACTTTAGTGCTATTGATGAGAAAGGCACTCAGTCTGGCTGTGAAAACTTCAAGAGATGAAGTGAATCCATGAAGCATACTGGATTGTTGCTTAATTTCTTCCATTGTTAACAGTGTGGGCTTTATTTCTCATTTGAATGTATTTTATTTTACTGGTTCTTTCTTGGCTAGATTTAAAGGTCTTTTAATGTTCAATATGCAGTGCTTTCTTTACATGAAATTACTGTAATCAGACTGGCATTTTTCAAGTTTCTCAGTCCTTTTCCAAAACCCGCTTCCATTCTCAAGCCAGTTTAGTACCTGTGATTTTACTTCCTCTCAATTTTTCAACACCTTTAAAAATATGTGGGTGTGACACCTGTTCAGTATCGTGATTGAACCAGTTTTTCTTGCACAGAAATACTTCACAGCACTGTAAGATATCCATTTGGAGCTAGAGGGCACAAGACGACACCTGAGCTAGAATTTGTCCTGGACACTGGCGTTTGCCCATGAAAGCACAGGTATCAGGCCCTGCTGATATACAAAATGCCATGGGATCAGCAAATGTTCAGGGCTTGGTAACATGGACATTACTCATGGAACAATCATGGGCAATAATAAAGGCTGCCTTGACAAACCACACTGTCTTTCTGTTTATTTTGGGTACTCAGCAGGTGATGGCATTCTGCTTTCTTGTGCAGCTGCAGCAGTAAAACCTTTTAAAATGTTTTTAATTTTCTTTTTCTTTGGGAATTCTAACCTTACATTTATCTATGTTAAGTGATGTCAGGAGCACAGCCACCTCCTCCAGCCATCCCAGCCCAGGATCCTTCTGCTCAGCTGCTCGAAGCCCTGCCCAGTACCTGGGGACCTGGGGTTTCTGCTCAGGCTGGGGGACACTGCTGCCGCTCTTCTCTTTGCAGGTTCAACCCATGGTGAAGCTGAGCACGTATCCCAGAGACACAGACACACACACACACAGAGGACACTGGCACGGCCAGTCACTGTCTCCATGTATTGTGCTGACATGTATTGTTTAGTCTGAGGAACGTGGCATAAGCTCATAGGCAGTTTTGATAGATTCAAAATGCCATTTTTTAAATAAAAATGAAGTAGTGCATCAAAATGCTTGATATTAAGTACAATTAACATCCATTTTCACACAAATATTTGCCACTATTAGGAGTCCTTCAGGCTTTATTTCTTTGAACAAGAAATGTATGATTAAGGCAGGTATTTCTTTAGGGTAGTCTTACTTACAGAGAATGTACCATCTGCTGTACATTTGATAAATACCACGGGAACTGGTTTCTCTTTTTGCTGTTCTTAACCTCTTCTCATCAATTTGTTTGAAAGTTTGGTTTTTTCAGAGTAATTTTTCACCTTCAGGCTGTGGCCCTTGTTCCATTTATTGTGTAGCCATTATGGCAGTGAGAGCCGCAGCTTGTCACAGCCGGGCTATCAGCTTTTCCCTAGGTCAAGAGAGTATCTACATTTACTTTGCAAACCGAAAGATCTAACAGTTAATATTAACTAACATATTGCAACCTGTGCTTTGAGCTTGTTCTTATTTATTTATTTATTTAAATTTTTCACCATTGCTTATCATTTTCAGCTTTTTGTAAGCTCATTAAAATCAGTGAAAACTGCCAATTTCAGGAGATTTGAGACTGGGATTTTTGCATATTGTTAATTTATTTATTGTTGCCACACCTGACACGAAGTTGCAAAAACGAGCGATGCTATTCCTCTTTGCTTTACAGGATCCTGAGATATAAAACTCAGAAAGTACATAGCAAAAGTAGAAAGTAATCCAGGTAATAAATAAATAAATAAATAATCCAGGTAGTTAAAAAAAAAAAAAAAAAAGGAGAAAAGGAGAGAGATAAAAAGAGAAATGACCTATTAACTTCTCAGTGAAGAAAGCTTAACAGAATCTTCATATACGTAAAATAATGATATAATTTCTGCCAGCCTTGGTCCCTCATATTTTCAGGAATCCACCATCAAAGTGCTCACTGTGAATCTACAGTGACCAATGTCATTACCTTTTAAATGGCAGGTTTGGTTATTTTTATGGATTGTCTTTTATCTTAGTAAATAGCTGTCAGATAACTTAACCTCTAGGACTGACGAGAGCCTTCAGTGGGAAGCTCTGGATCAGATAATTGGCCTCATTACACTCCCTTTAAAATTTGGATGACTTTTTTCTTATCTTGTGGGAGGCAGCATGACCTACTGAAAGTTAAAGTAGATTTCCCAGCATATATACTTTTGTTTCTAGGGCATCTTGCTTCTCTGTTTGAGTGTCTTGAGAAATGTAGGATCAGTAAGTCTTAAGCCAAGACTTCAAAAGTAAGAACGACTTTATATTAATGATAATATTATGTCTTCATTCCAAAAGATAAGGTAGACCTGAATTTTCCAACATCATTTGCTCTTTTCAGGCACTGACAATTTTTTCAAGCTTTCACGTTTTGAAACAAAATTGTCGAGACTAAACAAATAAATATTTACTTTTTCTCAGGAGACCAAAGCTTTTTAAAGTATTGCAGCCAAAGACAGGAGTGGATTGGCATCCCAGAACAGCACATCCTAAAGCAAGTATTTCACGCCAGCTTCAGTTAAGAGCCCACCAAATTAGTCACATCTGATTGTACTTTACTTGAGCCACTGACCCACGTAAGAACTACAGGGAGGCTTTGTCTATTCTCTGCTCAGTGCTCCCCAGCAGGGAGGATTCATCATAATTTCCAGTCTTCCCACTTCTGGCAGTACTGCTTAAGGCAAGTGCCATAATAACAAACCACATTAATTTCTACAAGGTATCAAAAGCCAGGGAATCTTACCTGCTGTGCAAATCACATGTGTCTCTGAACTTTTTCCCTGAACTCTGAACTTTTTCTTTAAACTTTTCTCCTTTTTCTTCCATGCACGTGTCAGGAGATGCTATCACAGCACCTGTAATCACAGCTGAAAAACCAGCATGGATCTGCTGAAGAGCAGAGACTGATTTGTTATTCTAATAACTATTCAATTAATAATATAATTACCACATTTTGACTACAGAAAATACATTTTGTGTAAAGTACCAAATATCTGAAATAAGTGTCTTTAAGTGCAATGACTGTTTAGTTGTTATGATATGCAAGTGTACCAACACAAGTATACTCAGCAGGCTCTGATTTTAAATAGTGTTAGATGGGACTCATCAAATATTGATACAGTTGATAGACAAATGTCATTTTAACCTTATTACTTCTGAGTCTTCTATATTTGAAACATCACTGATTGCTGATGAAAATTTTCAAATATAGAAATATGTTTATGAATTGTAATATTTAACACCTAGGTGCCCAGCCCATTCTCTGTCTCTGCCCTGTATAACAAGGTCTTAGTCGGGAACTGGGTCTCTATATATGGCAGCAAAAATACTGCTAACAAGGAGCTCTCTTCACAAAATGGTATTTCTTGGCACTTGGCTTTTTCTGTGATTGAAAATACAGCTCATGCAAACACTGGTGTTTAAGCTCTGTGCAATCGGCCCATCCATTAAGTTTGGATTATTGTGGGGGCTGAATTTAAGGCTGGTCTCTTTGGTTACTCCTGTATGTTGGGTATCCACAGGTCACTCAGAGTGATTACATCACTCAGTTTGCCAAATAGATTGGTTTGAATAACAATAAAACACCCTTACTGTAAACCCCAAGCCAAAGGTATTCAAGTCATAAAAATGTCAACCTACGAAGACATGACGAACAACACTGGAGAAAAAAGGCCAAATAAAAAAAAAACTTATCTAAGGTTAAACAATGCACTTTTCAGTTCTGTGGGGAGAATACAAGAATAGCTATGTATAATGTAAGCAAATTAAAACTGGTTAAATCTATAAAATTACATACTAAAATATTCACACAAAACTAACATCAAAATAGCAGGTATTTTTAAAAAAAATCATATTCAATTTATATGAAAGAATTTGAGAAATAACAAAAAAACATTCATAATCAGGAGATAATGTAGTTGTTTTATTTCACTATATTTCCGTCTTTGTCTGGAGGCCAAACTGAAGATGCTGTTGCCAAGGAGGGTTTTAAAAACATCACATTAACTTACACGGCTTCCGATTATGGCAGATGGTCAGGGAGACAAGATGGAAGAGCCTTTCTGGCTGAATGGAATTGAGATTTCCACAGGTTTGAGAGTCGGGAACAGTGTGATGAGATCTGCACTGGAGTAAAAGGGCCAAAACCAAATGGCTACTTTCTTCACCATGTCTTTGCACAGTGGATTCTTTCCTTCTTGGTTTGTAACCTAGAAAATTTCTACTGCTTCCTGAGTTGTACCATTTCCACCTAGTTCTTTCCAAGTCCATCAAAAAAAATCTCTTTAGTATTTCTAAAGCTTTAATATCTGCTCCTTGATGCCTGCAAGCATCCTTCTCTCCTCAGGTGTATCCTTGTCCTAATTTGATCTGAAAGCTCCTTCCTTGCACTCTCATTTCTTGGCCTCATTCCATGAGCTTCTCCTAGCTTCAATTACTTCTACCAATTTCTTTTTTGGGCAGAAGTTCTTTGCTCTTGAGGAACAATTGCTACTCCTATATCCAGATAAACATTTAAGTCTCTCACGTTCTCCTCAAGACTCCTGCAGTGCACCCACTGACGATGCTATGAATCTCATTGTATCCATACATTGTATTTATCAAGATCTAGTTAATAAGTTCTGATTGTTTTCTCCACCTTGCCATAGCATTTTGTATTATTATTCAGTTTATCCTCTGGGTGATAATATGTCTACACCAAGAACCTCTATCCTTATTTTCTGGGTTTCTTAGAATAAAACCCTTATGCAGTGGATTACAGCAGGACACATTTGTACCCTGTTTTAAACAACCATAAGCACATGTAGCCAGTAAAAAGAGGTTTCTGGTGCCCCCATGGGCTTGTGAAGTTGTACAACAAGCCAGACTGTGTAATCACATAAGTTTCGGAGCTGGCATGGGAGAGAACTCACAGCCAGAGAAACTATAATAACAAAATGAGGAATTAGCCTGTCTGACAGAGTTTGTATGCATACTCCAATGTGACATTGCAATAATTGATCTTCTTTGATCTCAAGGGGGATAGTTGGCTCACCCTCTGCATTAGCCACGGCTATCCTGCTTCCATCCACACGGCCTGATGTAGCCTATAGTCTCACTGCTCGTGATTTACGATCTTCCACTCAGTTACCGCTAAAGCTCTTTCTCTTAGCTTTGGCTGTTACGGGAGCTCTATCTCTGGCTTCTATTTTAAAGCAGTTGTTCCTTACTCAATAGTTGTTAGTAGCAGGCAGGGAAGCCCTCCCCTGCGGCAGGCGGGATGAAATACCTTTGACCAGATTTTTAAAGGAGACCGACGCCCACTAATTACTCTGATACGAATATACGAGCTGTGCTTTTGAAAACCCCTTTTTAGAAGCAAAGATCAGAAAGCCTGGGACGAGGAGAAGAGGAAAGCAGGAGCAAAGGTCATCCAGTGAGTGAGCAAGTATGGAGTAAGTAAAAGATCAGCTTTTTCACTTAAAAAAAAAAAAAGTTATAATTTTAACATAAATTGCTTCCTTTTTTTCCTCAGCGGGGGGCGGGGGGACGACAGGAAACTTTCCTGCCTCCTTTATACAAAGCTGACAGTTCGTTCGAGCTGGGGAGTGAATTTGCCTTGGCTCCCACGGAGCTCTGGTACCCGGCGCGGGATGGGGATCGGGACGAGGGGGGCCAGTGGGGACGGCGCTTTCCCGGGCAGCATCCAGCCCGTTTCCCGCAAGGCATTTCTTAGGAAGCAGTGCTCAAACAATGAACTATGTCCCACAGAGCTTTGCTTTCCTTGGACGGTGTCCAGCCTCTGCTCTTGCCCTGCTAACCTCTGGCTGTGGGGGTAGCCCAGCTTCTGCCTTGCAGCGGAGCTGCTCCACCAGATCATAAATAGCAAAACCAACATGTGAGCGGGGTTAGAGCAAGCATATGGCAGGTAGCGGGGGGGTTACCATAATTAGCAATCTCTGCTTTACTTCCCTCTTTAGTATTTCAAATTGAACTCGTTTTTGGAGTTAGGTTAGGTGGTGAATGGCAGGTATTCTGCTTTTAGTATTGCTAGAGTTAGTACGGCTTTACAATGGCATCCACAAAGTAGCATTTGTTTCCATGTGATCTTCGCTGTTTCTCTAGCAGCCATGCTTCTAGTTGCCGCTCTTTTAATCTTGTTTGTCTACTCTGCTCCTGTCTCCAGTTTTCCACCCTCGTGTATTGCTCTTGTCCCAGCTGTAAGGAAAGCTGCATGTTCTTAGCTGAGTAGTTCAAAGCCAGAAGGCACAATTAGATCATTTAGACCAGGGAGTGAGTGCTAATCATGAGGTGAAAATGCATGGCCTAATTTAAAGCTGAGGGGCAGACCATCTCTTTCTGCTAGTGCTCTGAAGGCAGTGTCCTGCTGTGCAGCAGTAAGGCTAGAACAGGGTAGCTACAATAAACTAAGAAATGTGGGTTGCTTGCCACAAGAGTTTTGGTTACCAACAATGCACAATGCTAAATGGTAATACAATACTATAAACGTGGTAACGGATAACAACCATTGATGTTATGCAGGTCAGTAAGGATTCTGTCCCCTCAGTGAGCACCGTTGTAGTTGATTCCCTGAGACTGTAGAATGGACAGGAAAAAAACAGGCTATTCGGCATCCCCTGATTTTTAGCTTCTACCTTTCTTGCAAGGACTTCCCTTGCTTTATGGTTGATGAATGGCACCTGTTTCTGACTCACCAGTGGCAAGCACTGAGCAAGTGACTGTGTTCACACCAACTGGGAGCTTTTTCTTCCTTGTTTCACTCATTCTTTGCTTGTAGCCTCCTCCTTCCTGAACACCTGGATGCCTAGAAGCTACAGGAGAGAGAGAGAGGAAAGGGACAACAAGGTAGAACAGTATGTTAACATTTGTTTCTTCCAGAGGCACACTGTAAGATGAAGTTTTTTTTTTTTTAATTACATTCTAATATACTGTTGAATGTGTAACATTTTTTTATAGAAGATGGAAAGTGAGTGTTTGTTTTTGACTAACAGCTAAGCAGCAACATACCTCCACATGTTACTTGAAAATGTTTGTCCTGATACTTATAATTTTTTTTGTTATATTTAAATAAGTGGTAAAGGGTTTAGATTTTTGTTCTGTTTTTGCACTAGTGTGCAAATAGTTTTTTTCAGTAGCTGAAGTTAGTCAAAAGAAAAACAAGAAAGCAAATTCTTTTGCTGTGTCTGATTACTGACAAGAGCTTATTCCAATTGTTTTGGTCAGAGCTGTATCTCTCAATGTTTTTAAGAATGACAAGTTCCTTTCAATTCTGGTTGATTCCTAGAGTGAGTGGTGGTATTGCCAGTCTTCTGGGGAGGAGGGTGAAATGTGAGATATGCCTGGCTTCAACAAAATTTTTGGCTATGGGTAGATATTTTTGAAGCGGAGGTTTGTTGTTTTTTTTTTTTGTCTGTAAGACATCAAGAAGGATAGACTCTAATCCAGGAATATATTCAGTATGTGAAATATTCGGAGGATGGGAGAACTGTCTGGAGCCAAGCTGCAGTGGGCGAAGAGGCAGCTAATTTTTTAGCAGTTTCAGGCTTGCAGCTTGATTTCTGTAAAGCAAAGCTGAAAAAAAAAAAAAAAAGGGGGGGTGGAGGATGCCTGTACAAGACAGCTGGCTAGCAAAAACTGTGTAACACTCTTTGGAGTTGTTACAAATCCATTTGAGTTAGGTCCACCTACTCTAGCCACTTAAGCCAAGCAAAAGCTTCTGTTGCTAAATCTCTTCAAGTGACTGTTGAGGCACTGCAAGATTTGTGGCATTCATGGTAGGTTGAATGAATTGTATCGTAAGTTGATTAAGCTTTCATAAATGGCTGATAAATTTGGAGAAAGAAGTGGTAGGGCAATCATGTATAGTATCAGCTGCAGAAGAGAATAAGTTTGGGATAAGGTTTACAGACAACCGAAATTGTTTAACTGAANCGAAATTGTTTTAACTGAAGGAAATGTGTCAACACAAAGTTGTGCTGGCCGGTTCCTGCTGTTCATGGCCCTGCAGGATTTGGCCTCGTTTTGCATAAATGTTTAGACTGAATTATTATAGAGTCCTATGACTTTATTTGTAGAGGTACTAGGCTGAATAACTGATGCTGTGTATTTCTGGTTGTAAGTGAAATAATATTTTTAGTTAATAATGATGTTTGAGAACTGTTCAGTTGAAATTAAGTAGTAACAGCAGTGATAAATTGCAAGACTTTACATGCTATCAGCTTGAAAATACCCAGCCCTAGCAGACTTTGGGAAATCCACAGTTGCATCCAGTAATTCTTTGGGAAGATTTCTGTTGAGAGTAATTTAGTACCATCACATTTATTCACAGTCCCCTTTGTCTGTGCAAAGACTAATCCTTAGAACTAATATTTTAAGACTACTTTGGGATTATATGAACCAGAATTTATATAATGGGGATGCTTATTAGTGTGAGAACTAAAAGCAGTCTTGAAATAAAAAAGGAATGGTTTGATGAGAAGCAGCTTCTTCAAGACAAGGGCTGCTTTCTTCAGGTTATTTCAACTCTTTAGGTAAAAGTCTTAAAATTAGTTTTAATTGGGCTTCTTTAGGCAGCTTAGAAAAAGACATCTCATTAAGTAGCCTGTTGTGGAAGATACTATGGATTTTAGATCAGAATATTGCTCTGATCGTGTTTATTGTGAACTGTTAAATTTCAGCTGACTGCCATTTATGCGGAGTCCCCTAACTTGTGTTACTTTATAATACTTCTCTTTCTTCCACTTAGGGTATACAATCATGATTATATTGCACTCTTCTCAGACACATGGTTGAATAATAACCTTGCTTGCAGAAAAAGCATGCTCTGTTTGTCTGACTTCACCTTCCTAATACTGGCTCTGTCTCAGCAAAATTGATGAGCTTTCCGAGATCTGTTTTCTCCCCATGAATATATGTACTAATTAATCTTTTACTGTCTTGTTCTCTCAAAATAAAACATGTTTTCCCACTCTTGAATCATTTATACATGGTTTTCTGCCCCCTCTCCCATTCTCAAACTTCACTTTGAAAATAGTCTGCTTTTGGTCAGTACGGTTTGATCAGTTTAATCCCACCAGTGCTCTTGTCTTTGTGGTAAAATAATCTCACTGGTCCCTCTTTTGTAAAGAGATGTAAGGATTGATTGAGTTCTTTTTCTTCCTCCAGCAGCACACTGGTGACTGTGCTCAATTTGTTCCTTACTATAAGCTTATTTTCAGAATCGCCACCTACCAGGAGATGATTGCAGTGCTACCTTGCACTTGCAGTTCCCTAAGGTGAACCGATTTCTGACTTCTTGCTGCATGTATTTGTTTCTACTTCATAGAATTGAAATTGTGGTGTTTGAATTAACCTACTTTTTTCCCCAAGCAGCCCTGGGCTCTCTGACTGTGAGTCCCTTGCTGTTCTAAAGTCTCTCTTTTTGTACAAGCCCTTAGAGAAATAGTCTAAGGTGCCAGGCTCTTACACAGATACAGCTTCCTTAAAGTCTCGTAGGAGGACCAGATTTCTTGAACAGGANTACAGTTCAGGGTTTTTTTTATTTTTCAACATCTTGTTTGCCTGTGCCAATGGTTTCTAACCTGTCCTCAGGAGATCATTGTCAAAAAAGCTGTGGGAGCTCAACTGTGGTGTAAATCCATGTTAAGTCTTGTAAATAAAAGTTACAAATTTTTAATTTATTTTCCTAGTGTTTTTTCTTGTATCTTCCTAATGGTTTGCACTTACCTGATTCATTAAGCAGATGTTGTAAAATTACTTAGTAATGTTAGCTGCCAAATAATTTTTAGGACCATCTTAACTACATACTTATTTAACATCTTCATGTTTTTAAGCAACGAGAGCTGCCTCCTGAGTGAAAGTCTCTGGCGGTACCTTTAACGTTATCATTTCCAGAAGTAGCTTTTTAGGTAATTCTGAAAAGGTTTATAGTTGTACATATGTATCTATAGACATGTTTTGTGTTCTACTTTCTTTCAACCTATTGCTTTCAAGATTTATGTGTGTTTAGTAACTAAACATTCTTGCATTCTTCCTCCGTGTATTGTTGAAAGATAATCACTTTGAGCTCTAAGCATGGTTATTTTATAACGTACAGTGATACTACATAACAGTTTGGAATACAGGCTTGGAACTAGAAGCAGTAGGTTACCTGAGATGGAATTTGCCCTTGACCCTATCTTAATCCACAAGCAGGATTATCACAGGGATCAGTAAATATCCAGCACTTAACACCATGAGAAAACAAAGTCCTAGGATGGGGCTGCAGATGATTGTTAGGCCTTTTTTTTCTTTTTTTTTTTTTTAATGTGACAGAGAGAGGTAGGGAGCAGTACTCTTGTCCCCAGCTTGGAAAGAAGAATGCCCAAGTGATTGAAATGTGCTGTTGGGGACTGCTAATTTCCAGGGTCCTTTAGAGACCTTCCTCCTGCAGTTCTAGCTGAATGTATTAGTGCCCTGAAAGGATTCATGATACCAGTATAACGCCCTATAACTCTTAGGAGATACAACATTTACAAATCGAAAATTCTCCTTTCTTTAAAATGAGTAATCCAAGTATAGCAATGGGAATTGCCCACACTGCCTGTGAAAAGTAAGGTTTCTCCACAACTCTCTAAATCACTGTTGTAACTTAATAATAGAATGTGCAAAACCCACCAGCTGGAACTTTGCTCTTGGATTATTAAATCCCCATAGCCACTGGTTATTTATTTACAACTAGGAGTTCACAGTCATGTTTACAGAAAGTCCAGTGTGTCGTGTTTGCCTGTCAGAGGTGATGGTTTCTTATTCATGCAAAACCATGTTTTTGTATACAAGATCTTCATACCAAAACTGCAAATCCTGGAAAGATTTGCAGGAGCTTTCTCAGTCCATGCTAGAGAGTTGCTGCTGCCCCATGTCCTACAAAATTAGTACATATTGCAGTGATAACTCTGCCCAAGTGAAAAATCGGTCCAGGATTAGGTTTTAAGACTATCGATCAGCAATACTTACTTGGAGGAATACATCACTTCAAATGTTCTGGGCATATTTATATAAAAAGTATGGTGTGTAAAAATTTAAATTCTGTTTTCTGCAGTTATTAAATGTAGCTGATGCTGGTATGGGGCCTGGTTGGCATCTTAGAATGGCAGTAGAGGAGATGGCTTCAAGTGCAAGTATTCTTGAGTTGGAAGTGAGAGTTTGTTTAGTTTTTTCCATTTCTCTTCCAAATACAACTAAAACTGTTTTACTCACTGGAGACAAGGCATTAAAAAATGCCAGTGTGACTTTGGAACATAACCTGAATTTTTACAGATTTATGAAACTTAAAACACCTATTTTCGTCAGTTTTTTGAAGTTTTTGATACGTTTTGAAATCTGTGCAACTGATTCAAGATGAAAATTCCTGGGCCAAATAAGATGACTGCCTTCACTTATGTCCGTCCTTCTTGGGCTGTAGAAAGGTTACTGCAGTCTCTCTGACTAGAGTCATCTAGGTGGTAGAGATGGAAGAAATGGAACCAGTAAAATTCTGTCCTCTTCCTTTCTGACTGAAAGTGGAGCTGGGAAACAAAGTTCCCCACTATTTTGTGTTTCATGCTTCAGATCTGCTTCCAGACGGCTCCCATCACTCTCCAACCTGTACAAGTCACTTATGTAAAAAGTTATTTTGTTGTGTTTCAGGAGGTACCTCCTAACGGCTCTGGCTTCATGTTTATTCTGGGACGTGTTTGGCTTCAGTGCAGCTATGGGCTCTAAACCGAATATACTTCTGTTTCTGGCTGATGATCTTGGCATTGGAGATATAGGTTGTTATGGGAACAATACCATAAGGTAAAAGATCTATCAGTACAATATATTTAACATGATAGAGCACCTATCCTGAGTAATTAAACCTAATTATAAAAAAAAAGAAATGCTCTTAACCTCTTAATCCAAAGCTATAGTAATTGTGTATTTAAGTACTTGTATACATACACATAGGATTGGGGCTAAAGTAAACAGTGTGCAATGAAAGAAAAAAAGAAATACTGTATTTTCATTTGGTTTTTTAACCACCCCTTCCTCCTTTGTGCTAACTCTCCAGACACTTTTTTTACTATTACAGTTACTGTTTTCTCTCCTCATGCATGAATTTCATTCTTCCTTTTCATGTGTAGTTAAGCCTTACTCTACCCACCAAGAACTTTTCCAGAATACCTCATCCACTTGCTTGCTGTCTCCTCCAAAACACTCCAGTTCATGTGGACTGACCCACATAATCTATTACATAATTATGTGCCTTCAATATTAACAAGGAAAAACAGAAGTGACTGGGAATTGAAAGCATGACTTACAAGCCTCAACTCATGTCCCCCAAGCAGAGCACAGATGCTTTGTGGTCATGCTCTGGTTGCATCTCCCTCATGTGATGTTGGTGGTGTTGTGCAGAGAAATGGGAATGTGCTCGTGGAACTCTGTTGTCATCCTCTGCTGGTCGTGAAGACAGGCGGAAGGCCTCTTTCGCTCTTTGTGATGCTGTAGTCCCTTCTTCTCAGAGAGTTAGGCTCCCATACAAATGTAACTATGTAAAGATATCACTGTATATAACTATGTATATAGATATATATCAAGAGGATGGGGCTGATCTTTTTTTGTTGGTGCCCAGTGACAGGACAAGAGGAAATGGGCACAAACTTGAGCATAAGAAGTTCCACCTAAACATGAGGAGGAACTTCTGAACTTTGAGGGTGGCAAAGCACTGGAATAGGCTGCCCAGAGAGGTAGTGGAGTCTCTGTCATTGGAGACATTCAAAACCCACCTGGACACATTCCCATGCCAACCTGCTCTAGGTGGACCTGCATTGACAGGGGTGTTGGACTAGATGATCTCCACAGGTCTCTCCCAACCCCGTTTCATTCTGTGATATCACTGAAATAAACAGCACGTGTTAAAAACATGCAACAGAAAATCTTGGTTCCGAGAGCTCCAGGCACCATGGGAGATTCTCTGGCTCAATGAACTCTGAAATTTAGGGCCCAAATGTGTTGCTAAAAGCGATCTGTTGGAAGTATTGGAATAGAAAAATATCCTTCTTAGTTTTATTTTCAAACTAAACAGTAGCCATAATGCCTAGGTTTCTTTTCAGTGTTGCCAAACGCACTCTGGCTGTGTCCCTAGAATGGATTCTTCAGTGGCTACAACCCACTTCACCCGCAATATCAAATTTATTACTATGTCAGTCCTGGAGTGTGTAAAGATGAGATTTTTTTTTAAATCTTTTTTTTTTACGGAACTATTCAAAAGCTCTAGTTCTTCTTGGCAATTTATTAAAATAAGTTTCAGATTACCTTGCTTCTATTAAACTTGAAATTGTTTTTTAGGACCCCCAATATTGACCACCTGGCAAGAGAAGGTGTGAAACTTACTCAGCACATCGCCGCAGCTCCACTTTGCACTCCAAGCAGAGCAGCTTTTCTCACTGGCAGATACCCCATTAGATCAGGTTAGGCCCATTTTGAATTACAAATTTCTGTGTATGGTGCTGAGGTACTACAATAGCCAGTAAGTACTGGAACAGGAGAATTCAATATTTCCTCAACCTGAGATAGAAGATACGCTGCTAGAGGCTCAAACTTTCTATTAGTAGCTTCTGAGTGGGAACCACTGCCTCACCAGCTGACAGATCTTTAGCCTGACTTTATAGGATACAGGAGCTCTACATGATGAAAATAGATAGATATGGAGAAATGCCAACAGAGTAATATCTGTCATTTCCTTACTGCAACACAGCCTGGGGAAAAACGATGCAATTCCTTTTGATGGTGATGGTTAGAGGTAAGGGCTTGAAACAGAACTCCCAAGATAAATGGGTGAGTTCGCTGCCATCAAAGTGCAGAAAGTCATAAAACTCCAGTGAAAAATGGAATGTTGCATCCATTCCCCACTTACCCAAGGTGCCCAATGGAGGACTTCATAGATATCCTGCTCTCAATGGGTGCTATATAGGAAAGTTACATGCCTACTTTGAGGGCTCAGTACAAAATCAGTGAGTTGGGTGAACTATATCTCATCTAACATGATACAATATCCCTATGAGGTAGGGAAACGCAACTGTTATCTCTCATTTTAGATGAAGAGTGGAGAGACTAAATTATCATAGTTACTCAGAAAGGCAGAAAATAAAGCTACTCTATACTGTCACCAGTGATTTATTTCAGTTTGGTGGTAAATCTGGTGCCAAGCAGTATTTGCTTTGAAATATGACTCTTGACTACCTGAAGTACTTAGACACATTGATGTGACTGTCTACAAGATATGCTCGTTTTTATACCTTTCTGATGACACAAAACTGGGAGGGGTGGCTGACATAGCAGAAGGCTGTTCTGCCATACAGCAAGACCTGGACAGGCTGGAGAATTGGGCAGAGAGGAACCTGATGAAATTCAACAAAGACAAGTGTACCTGGGGAGAAATAACCCCATGCACCAGTACAGGTTGGGGCTCACCTGCCTGAGAGCAGCTCTGAGGAAAAAGACCTGGGAGTCCTGGTGGACAACAGAATGACCATGAGCCAGCAATGCGCCCTTTGTGGCCAAGAAGGCCAATGGCATCCTGGGGTGCATCAAGAAGAATGTGGCCAGCAGGTCGAGGGAGGTGATCCTGCCCCTCTACTTTGCCCTGGTGAGGCCCCATCTGGAGTACTGTGTCTAGTTCTGGGCTTCACAGTTCAAGAAGGACAAGGAACTGCTGGAGAGGGTACAGCAAAGGGCTAAAAAGATGTCTAGGGGCCTAGAACATCTCTCTTATGAGACAAGGCTGAGGGACTTGGGTCTTTTTAGTCTGGAGAAGAGAAGACTGAGGGGGATCTGATCAATGCCTATAAATACTTAAAGGGAGGGTGTCAAGGGAATGGTCTTTTTCCAGTGGTGACCAGTGATGGGATAAGAGGTAATGGCACAAACTTGAACATAAGAAGTTCCATCTAAACATGGGGAGGAACTTCTTTACTTTGAGGGTGGCAGAACACTGGAACAGGCTGCCATGAGAGGAGGTGGAGTCTCCATCTCTGGAGACATTCGAAACGCAGCTGGACATGTTTCTGTGCAACCTGCTCTAGGTGGACCTGCTCTGGCAGGGGGGTTAGACTAGGTGATCTCCAGAGGTCCCTCCCAACACCATATCATTCTGTGATCTTGTGAGGAACTCTGCTGGCTTCAGGTTGAGCTCCTGAAAAGGAGGTTGCCAAAAGCAGTCCAGCCTCTGCCAGCAGGAATAACCAGAGCTCTTTCTGTCAGGGATGGCATCCAACAACAGGTATCGAGCGTTGCAGTGGAACGCCGGGTCAGGAGGGCTCCCTCCTAATGAAACTACTTTTGCCAGGCTGCTACAGCAACAAGGCTATACTACTGGACTAATAGGTAAGGGGAAATGATTTCGTGTGACCTTGAAGAATGAACTAGTTATATGAAGGGAATTTAGGGATTGTGTTCACTAAAAATGGTCAGATACATTAATCACAGATACAAAACCTCTCCAAAAGGTTGAGGGGGAAAAACCTTCTTATTTGCAAAAAGACTAACAATGCTGCAGTCTAAAGATTTTTAAGATCATGCTAATGACCTGTACAGGGCACCCCAAACAGGAATAATTAAAAACTATCTCATTATAATGGGTGAGCATTTATTTTACTCGGCCTAAGGTTTTTCAAAGGTTGGTCCACTGTGAGAGTTTTGTAAATGTAGAGATTGTTACAAACAAAACAATGTCTTTAGGTATTTCATCTGCCTTTAGGAGGCAAAAGGCAGAGAAACAAAAGAGAATAGGGAAAGAAAAGAAAGTTTCTACCCCCACAGGAGAAGATGAAGAACAAGTGTCTCACAGATGAGATGGTGAGGTGCCAAAGAGGCATGATAAAGTGGATGTTTCCTTAGATGAAGCTGAAATGCAAGGGTGCCGGAGAAATACTGCCCCAGAGCAGCTTCCTGTCTGTGACTTTGGTCAGCCCTCAATAATTTCAAGATTCATCATTCTTTTACCAAATATCTCTAAAATTAACTGGCAAAGCCTCTCTTTTTCCCCTTCCATTCACTTTTGTTACTGTCAAATGACAGACACTCCTGCAATGGATCCCTTTGCATAAATGGGTGGTAGGGTAAACAGTGTGTTCCTTAAAGCTGGCATGGCTGGGTCCAGCTGTGCCAAACTCATCGTCATCTCCAAGTGCTGGAAATAGATGTGGCTGCATTGAATCACCAGCTAATGAACTGTAGTCTTTCTGGCGGAGTCTGTAATTACTTGGCAATCACATAACCCAGCAAACCTCAGAGTCCTTTGATCCAGCTGATCCAACTCATTTTCTAAGCAGACAATGGCTGTTGTCAACTTACTCAGTTTTGGGCAGGGATAGAGTGAAAGGTTGGTTTACAGCCTTTTCATATAGAGTCGAGACGTGGCTGAGAAATCATCTTTCTGAGTCTGGTGATCAAGATATCTGTTAATATTGTCCAAAAGCTTACTGCATCTTCCAGTAAATTTTTAATGTTATGTTAAAATGAAGTTGCAAGTAAACAATTGAAAGTTAAGAAGGGAATGTATTGAAGCAGCCAGCGAGTTAGAGTACCTTAATTCCATGATCCTCATTGAAAGATAATGAAATCCAATCCTTATGTCACCCTTAGCTAAGTAGCTAAATATCTTGCAAATTTCTCTGTTTATCCCATGTCCATTTGGCAGCACCCATTACAGTATGACATTCCCCTGATTGGGGACTGGTTTCACCCAGCATCCTTGTGCATGAGGAGAATGCATTGATACTCTGGTAAAAATACTCTGTCGACTTGCCTAATTCCCAAACAGATGCTAATGATGCTACCTCGGGCTCCTTTTGAGTTGTCTAGCTTACTGTTCTAATTTCTTTCATGCTTTAAAACCTTCAGGAAAGTGGCATCAAGGTGTAAACTGCGAATCCTTCAATGATCATTGTCATCATCCTCTAAATCATGGATTTGACTACTTTTATGGTATGCCTTTCACACTTCAAAACACCTGTCAAGAAAACAAACCTCCAGAGCTGGATGTAGCCCTTCAAGCTAAGCTTTGGCTTTATAGTCAGATAATTTCTCTTGCTGTGCTCACTCTCACTGCTGGAAAACTGACTGGTTTGATTTCCATCCGCTGGAAGATAATTGCCTCTTTTACTTTGGCGGGTGGCTTTTTCTTCATCTCTTGGTACTCCAGTTACGGCTTTGTGCAGTATTGGAACTGTATCCTGATGAGGAACCATGATATCACTGAGCAGCCGATGAGATTAGAGAGGACTGCTTCCCTCATGCTGAAGGAGGCAGTGTCATTTATCAAAAGGTAAATGATTGTCTGCAGTTTTCTTTAAAGGGTTCAGGATGTTCTGGGCACTTGGAATAGAGTATTTTTCTCCAGTAACTACAGCTGTATCGTGATAACTGCTTTGAGACTCATATCCAAGTTCTTTATTTAGAAAACAAATGCACTTAAATTTTAACTGCAACTGGCTCACATTGGAAGCTACAGAAAACGAAGTGGATTTTAACCAAATAATACATGACCATCTCATTACGCCCTGTGATCTGTAATTACTATTGCTTCAAGATTAACCAGCTGATTTTTACACTTTGCTCTACAAGCCTCATTTGTGATCTTTTTCATAAACCCTACAAAACACCTAGATAAAGCGTGTGTGATGCACAAAATGATTTTGTGTGAAAATCTCAAAGCACTTTACATCTATTTTTATAGATTGAGAAGGAAGACAAGATCATTCATTTTCTACTTTAAAGTTCTGCCTGCACAGCCTTCTATAATATTTTTGTGCATCAAGTTTCTTTCTGTAAAACAGGGAAAGTAAATATTCTTTTCTTAAAGTTTGTGTAAACAAATATATTGAAAATTGAAGTGGCCATCTTAGAAAAGCCACACAAATATTAAAGAAAATATGAGACTGTATCTGGTTGCATTTAATTAAAAAGGGAGTTAGGCATCTGATTCACTTAAGCACTGTGCAAATGCTATGCCTCTTTACACATTGGCGTTTGAAAACAATCTGTCTGAAAAGGATCTTTCTTGCCCAGTTTTCATGCAAAAAGAAAATGATCAACTGTGATCGATGGGGAGGTACTAGATGTGGGTACAGTCTACACCCAGTGTGTGTGTCTGTGCATAGATAATATGAAACCTTTCAAAATATTCCAAACAAAAAATATTTTTATTTTTAATTTGTTTCCAAGAAACAAGCATGGACCATTCCTCCTCTTTGTTTCCTTTTTACATGTTCACACCCCGCTCTTTACCACGAAAAAATTTCTTGGGAAGAGCCGACATGGTTTGTATGGAGACAATGTAGAAGAAATGGACTGGATGGTGGGTAAGTATTCTTCATGAAGGATTTATTTGTTGCATACACCTGTGTGTTTTAAAGCAGAAGAACCAATAAGGCCAAAATACCTGCAGAAATCTAAGCTATTAATAATTTCTTATAGGGCTTTGCAAAAGATTATTATTGAAAAGTTATAAATATGGCTTGATCTTTCTAATTGGTTAATAGGAACTTTGCTGTCTCTCTTCTTAAATTTAAGGCAAAATTCTGGATTCTCTTGACAAAGAAGGTTTGAAAAATCACACATTCACATATTTTGCATCTGATCATGGAGGACACTTGGAGGCTCAGGATGGATCTGCCCAGCTAGGTGGTTGGAATGGTATTTATAAAGGTAGGAACACACTATGACTTTACATGAATGTTAGAATCAGAAACAATGAATTTGCCTGGCTGAAGCTGTCAAGGCTGGAATGAGTTGCATTTTTAGCTTGAAACATAGGTGACATACAGAGGTGCTTCAAGATTAAAATCACCTTTTCTTTCAGTAAAGTGCAAGCATTATTACACATCTCCTTGACAAAGGTATTGTCTAGTGTGATACCTGTAAATTATTTGGTGTTCTCAAGTAAAATGTACTAGAAAAAAGTGTAATAGTTCCTTATATTGAATTCTCTCTCTCTCTGAGGCTTCTTTCCTCTCTCCACAATAGGACTGTTTCCCATTTTGCGTTTTTCTCATTATGTTCCAGAAATCATTACTCTCTAGCTAATCAATAAAGAATAGAGTAAAGACATGTTGTGTCATGATTCATCACAACAATTTATTCCCCATATGCTTTTGTATTGCATCCAAAATCAATGATTGGCGTAAAATCCAAATGGGCTTGGTGGCCTAAGAGGATCTCACTCTTTATCTCCCTCTCATTTCTTTCTGCTGTGAATCATTCTTCAACCTGCTGAGCAGTGCAGTGGCTTTTTTCAAGCCTAAAGCATATGCATTCATTGCATTTTCTCCCACCTACCCCAACAGCCCTGTGTCATCAGACCACCTCATCCTGTGACCTGTCATGAACATGTGACAATACATGTCAGGGCTTAAGCTCTGTTATCACCGATGAACCATCCACCTCTTGCCTAAAATTTTGATGCTTTTATTTTCAAAAAAAGTGGTTTTTCCATTTCAAAACCTTCTCGAGCTGCTCCACAGGGCACAGCAGAGGTGAAAGACATGGAATTTTGCCTCCCATGAGGTGGATGCTCCGCTGCTGGGCAGTGGAGATTGCTGGCCCTTATGAAGGGGAAGGGCTTTCAGTGTTCATCCTCCATCTCCCTGCTTTTGCTTGAGAAAGCACTTCTCTGTGTGGATGATAAGACTGATTTGTAGGCCTGATGGGATCTAACGAAGACAATGTTCTTTTCATATTTTAAATATATGAATTAAAACAGGAAGTTAGGTAAATATTGTACTCATACAGCCAGCATCAGGATGCTTTATAAGGTTAGTGTCTGTTAGTAGCAAGTTGAAAAAAGATGTTTTCCTGCCATTTGAAGAAAAGCATATATGGTACGATTTCACAGGTTCAGATTTTTTGGCTTCTGAGTTAAGAGATGTTGTATTAAGCATTGGGAAACTCAGATCCGAATCTCAATTTCTAAATAAAGGAAGAGATGCATAAGGCACATGGAAATATAGGTACTAAGGACACATATTTGAAGGGAATCCGTGGCTATAAAGAGAATTTTTTTAGCTGTTTATTAAAATAGGATACTAATTAGTAAGTCTTGTGTAGGTTTAAAGAGACTATCAATTATTTCTTCAGTCTCTTGAGTTCTTCCAATTTCCAGTTTCCACTCTTTTCTTTTATGGGGATGCTCTTTAGTAGCACAGGTGAATGCAGGCAACCATGAAATGGAGGATAACAGAAAGTTGAAGCTGTTTTATTGCTGCCGAACATAGGCTTTCAAAGGTAGATTTATTATTTCTACCCTCCCCTGTGGGCAAAGTTAAAATAGAGATTGCCTTCCCCTATATTTCTAGGTTGGATGAGTTATATGTCACATTTTGAGGCCTTCTAAAGTAGATGAATTCCAATGCAACAGTTAAATCTGTTGAATAAGCAGGGTATTACTGCATCTCTTTCTGTACATTCAAATGCAACAAACCAATGAAGAGGTTTGTGTTTGTCTGTGAACTGCCATATGTTGACTCATTTCAATGCAGGTGGAAAAGGCATGGGAGGCTGGGAAGGAGGCATCCGTGTGCCAGGAGTATTTAGGTGGCCAGGAGTGTTACCTGCAGGCACGGTTATTGATGAACCTACAAGTCTTATGGATATTTATCCCACTCTTGTTCATCTGGCTGGAGGAATATTGCCACAGGACAGGTATGGACATCTTTTCAACAGGAGAAAATTATAGGAAAGCTAACTGCTAAATATTTACCTTGGAGATTCTGCAAATATTGTTTAGCCTCAAGACTGGTCTGAGATTTTAAATTAGTGGGCAAGCTCTCCCAGATATGCCCACAAGTGTGCTTATGGCCAGAGGAGTTGTTCCTGCCAAAGACCAGCTGCTAGTTCAAAACTCAGGTTCCTGAATGAGTTTGGAGAAGAATTGGTGGAAGAAGTTGTTTTGGTACTAACTGAATTGACTTATGGATGCTTACAAATACCTCCTAAAGTCATTAAACTCAACCTTGCTCAACAGATTCATTTAAGCTTATTTGAAAATTGCTAAATGTAAACAATTACGAATTTGGTATTGATTTCCCTAACAAATTACTTCCACTAGACCAAACTCTAAATATTGTTTACATATTGCTAAATGGAATCATTGACCCAGACATTAAAAAAATTAATATTATCTAGGGACCTAAATATTGGCTTGGCAGTCTGCTGGCAGCTCTAAATCTATGATCAAATTATGCTGTATGCTATTTCAAGCACTGGTGCAAGCAATACAAAGTCATTGATAAGCATGCAGTTCACTGTTAGGTTTGTCCCTATCTGAATACACTTCTCCCCATTTTATTAGGGTGATTGATGGACGAAATTTGGTGCCTTTACTGCAAGGAAGAGTTCAAAAGTCAGAGCATGAGTTCCTGTTTCACTATTGTGGGTCCTACTTGCATGCAGTGCGGTGGCACGAAAAGGGCAGTAAGTATAAATATTTGTGATAACTGCAAAATGTGGTATTTCTCCTCTTGATAGCCATCTTGCTACTTGACATATTTATTGCATAATGGGTGTTGATGAGGACTGGTCTCTGAGATTCTTGAAATTGTTGTGCATGACGTAACAGTGGCTGGTTAACTGGACATGTCATACAGCAAAGAAATGTTTTTAAGTAACAAACCTATAGGAAGTGGGGAGAGAATACAGGCAGTCTGCTATCACACTGGAAATATAATGTGGCTTTCTTCATATTTCTAGTGTTTTCCACCTTCAAAGTCAATACTAAACACAGAGAATCTGATTTGTGGTGCTGGGGGTGCCAGGGTGTGTGAGGTCTCCTTAGTAAACAGCTCTACTCCTGTTTCTTGAAGACATTCTCTGTTTTCCTCTGTTGTTTTGTAGTTGTGCCATAAGATTTCTTTCCTGCCAGGTGGAACCATCTGGAAGGCTCATTACATGACCCCCGTCTTTCATCCACCTGGGGCTGGGGCTTGTTATGGAAAAGGAATTTGCCCATGTTTTGGAGAAGGTGTGACCCATCATGACCCACCCTTGCTATTTGATCTCTCGCGAGACCCTTCTGAAGCTAAACCTCTCTCAGCTGACACTGAGCCCCTTTATGACACTGTAATAAAGAAGATTGGAAGAGCCATAGAAGAGCATCGCAGGACACTGACTCCAGTCCCTGAACAGCTCTCCTTGTACAACATCTTGTGGAAGCCGTGGCTGCAGCCTTGCTGTGGGACCTTCCCATTCTGTTGGTGTGATAAAGAAGGTGACAGCATGCAAAGTTTGTGAGATGGATGTCTACTAAGATGCCCTTCGGCATCTGAGTCTTCTGCTGACAAAGCTTTTGGAAAATAATTGCGTCCTTTCTCTGGGACACAAAGTGGATGAAAATAAAGAACAGGAATGTTGATCAGAGATTTTCCCCTTCATTCTTCACCACTAGCCAAAGGTCTAAGGATATCCTGTCTGGTGTGGTAAAGGGCTTGGAGACTGGTTTTGCAGATTTGGATGTAAGAGATGGCTGTAAAATTATATGCCTAATCTCTGCATAATGTATGCCTGCTGAAGGAAGACAATTGGAGAACTCTGCAGAGAGCCTAGTGTACGGGGCTGAGCAGGCAGCGGTAAGAAATACTAGACTTATGCAGAACTCTAGATCTTTGCAGTTTTTTCCCTGTATTGCACAAATCATGGTCATACTCACTCCAAACACAGTAGTTTGAGTCATTGTTGCTTCCTGTACTGACCTCTGCAGAAATATTGTTAAGAAGTTGAGCAATACCTGACACCATGATTTAGTGAGGGGTCATCCTGAAGTTGCGAATAGCTTTTTGAACAGATTAACGATAGCTTATATGACAGAGTAGGAAGTGCAAAATGTTGATGTGCAGTATACCTCTGCAGCACTTTTACAAAAGAGAGAGAGGCATTTTGCTTTTCAGAAAAAGGTCCTAGTGCATGCTTATTTGGCAAAAGGCAATTTTATTGCATACAAAATGCCAATAAAAATGTTTTGGATTAATAGTTTGCACTGTTTCAATGTCAGTTCTAGAAAAAAAAGGTTCATTTGAGAGTCATATTGGAATTAATGTCCAAAAATATTTGGTAGCAGAATATATAGGTTTACAAAGTACAGTTTGTAAAAAGGGA
This sequence comes from Arenaria interpres, assembly GCA_013399435.1. Classification (NCBI taxonomy): domain Eukaryota; kingdom Metazoa; phylum Chordata; class Aves; order Charadriiformes; family Scolopacidae; genus Arenaria; species Arenaria interpres. Next base: position 197,248 of record VXAK01023875.1, on the reverse strand, counting down.
TCTTGCCAATACTTGTTAAAAAGAAAACAACCAACCACCAAATAAACAAGATAAAAAACCTCCAGTGGTGAACCCCAGCCAGATTTTCTAAGGAGTCATAATTTGCACTGAAGTTTGCAGTGAAATTGCAGAGATTTTAGGGCTTTGAACTGTTTTAATGGCTGTATTTTTGCAGGAATAGATGAAGTCAGAGTTTATTATAAGCCTGCTGCTAGAATTTTAGAGAAATTGGAGTTTTAATTTAGTAAATGGAAAAAAACCTATTCTAGTCTGTGTTTTATTGCTGGTTTGTATGTTCCCTTGAATACAAACATTTTACTCTCTCAGCCACTTCAGTTGGTAACAGTTTTCTTCTTATCTCTTAGTGTTTTTCCTAAATTTAACATAGAAACAATTTTACAAATTGCTGTTTGTGACATTTCAATATTTATGTTCTTCACTCCCTAAGTTCACTCAGGAAAATTGTCAAAGGTAGAAAGGACTATATGAATGCCAGTGTTTGCTTTTACTATTCAGTTATGTGCGAAAAGACAGACAGAAAGTGGCAGTACTCAATGACTCCAAAATTAAGTTTTTGCTGGCAGAGAAGTTGCCTGTATGCAGCAGTGAGTAAACAGCAGCTTCCTGTGCTCAGGTGCAGTGAAAAACCAGTTAGCTGAAGATGAGGAAATACTGCAGAGCTCAAAATGCAGAGATAAAAATCATCTCATTTTTGCTTGATTGTTACAAAGCACTTTTTTTTTTTTTTTTAAGAAAAAGTTTGTGGTTTAAAGCTTGGTTCTGTTGAAGACGATAAGTAATCACATGTATTACCACTGTACTGGGCCACTAATGTAGTGGTGAGGAACAGGATGCAAGGTCTGTGCTAGCATAATGCCTCCTCTGCTTCCAGATAGTTTTGTTATCAGGGAAAAAATTTAAAGTTGTGGGAGTTTGGGGTTGTTTTGGTTTTTTGGGGGTGTGGTGGGCTGGAGGTTTTTTTATTGGCTAGGGTTTTTTTTAAGACATACCCACAGCAGCGTGGGCACATCTTCAGTAGTGCTCACATGGTGAGAAGGATGTAAACAGTCTAGAAAGGCTGTCAGAAAGGTTTAGTCATAATTTGGACTAAAGGCAGATTGAAATTGTTACTTATGTTACTGACAACTCTTAAAGATCCGTCTTTCCCAAAGCATGATGTAATTTTTGAGAAATATAATTTTTTTCAAGAAAAATCTTTGCACCAGAAGCATCACAAGCTGTTAAGTAATCATACAAAATAAGTAGTATAGTCAAATAAGTATGAGTAAAAGTAGCCCAATTAGAAAATTTATAAAAATAACTGAGTACAGTTATTAGTGCAAGGGAGTCAACAAATAATAAAAAAAAAAAACACCTGTTTCCAACCATGATTATCCCTGCTGTGTATTATACAAATCTGATAGTTTAAGCTGCTTCATCTTTCCACCTCACTGACTCCTACTGACTTTTCTAGAACGCAGTGTTAAATTCAGCATTCACTGCATTCAAGTAACTTGGAGAACTGAAATGTCAAAAAACGAATAGATGAGAGCCTCTCTAAGTAATTGCTTAAGACCTTTTGAAGGGTAAAGTGTATTATAACAGAGTTAAGTTCTGAAAGAAGTGTGATTGGCAAGGGGATTACTAAACTTTCGGTTCTTGGGGGAGGGGAAGAAAGTGCTATTAATATCTTCAGCACAGGCAGGTCTACCTTTCTTGAAAATGCAATGAAGAAGAAAAGACAAAGTGACTGAAGAAAAGGGGGAGGACAAGCTAGTCCTCTTATCCTGCTGGAAGGCTGGAAAAATAAGGTGGGAGAAACAAAACCCCAGGGCTCCAAGTTCTGTGTTGCTATTATTTATAGCATCTCTTTTGAGAATCTGAAATAAAGCAGTGACAGGCTTCGTATAAATCTGCACAGAATTAACTGGAATCTAGCAAAGGCAGTAGCCACGTTGTGCCAGTATTTCAAGAATAAGGACTTTGTACTCTGCCTGGAATTCATGTAAAACCTGCACAGCAGTTCCAGTTTGCTGGCTGTTGCTGGCGGGGATCCCAGGCAGTTTCTGTGCTGGAGACTGGGGGAAGGGAGAATACAAGGAAAAGGAGCAAGTCCCAGCCTGCTTCCTCCCACGCGCGTCTTGAAGGATCAGGACCACTCTGCGCCCCAAGGAGAAAGAGGGATTTCAGAGCGAGAAGAATAATTGAGACAAGGGTTTGTTTTCCACATTGTTAAAAGGGGTTGGCCTTTTTTTTTTTTTTATTAGTCTTGATGATCATTTCTTGTAGAGTGCTGGCTTACAGAGGGACTTGCTCTCTGATGTTTTCTCAGATTTCTGTAAGTAACTGCTGATTTCCAGAGGCCAGTGTTAGATTTATTAAGTTGTTTGTTCTATTTAACAGCTAACAAAACTGGACAAGCCCTGGGGCCCAGTAATGGGTTCATTGCATTCTAGCAATGTCAGCAAGAGCTCTCTTTTCAGAAGGAATCAGCTCACTAGCAGAGAAAAGTGAATATGCATATTTAAATTGTTCTTTGTTTTTTTTTAAAACAAGTTTGGTACTTCTAGTCCTTCAAAAAGGGCACTGCTCCTAAGTGGACTTGCAGTAAATCAGGAAGCACTAATTTTAATCATGTCATAGCCAGTGTTATTAAGACCCAAATATCATTTAAAACCACCACTGCACTTCCCTGGTTCTATATTCACTGCTTGCCTGAGAGAGGCTGTACAAAGGCTCTGGCTAGGAAGTAATATGCCAGCTGTGACCAGCTGGCTGTGCTGAACGGACCCGTGGGTAGAAAGTGGAAGACAGCAGAGTTGTTGTACCAGCTTGGAGAGTTTACCAACACCCATGGGTAATCAAGGGATTTCTTAGGTGTGCAGATCCGTCCCGATCCTTTGCACCACTACAGCTCACAGGAGCTGTGATGGTCCTCGTTGCAATAGTTTTGGTTTAATCACATACCCTGAGCCCTTTAAAGGCAATGCTGCCTATCACTTGCTGGAAAGACAGGGCTCTGCCTCCATTGTTAAAGCACCTTAAAGATACGGACCAAAGCCGTTGCTAGTTCTTCCATCTTGCAGGTTAATGCTTTTGTGCACTTGCCTGATTGTCACCTCAGAGCTGTCCTATGGGGCCGTAGCTCATAGAGGCTTCGGGGGAACTGCTGCCAGGCTATGATTCTGAGACACCACTGCCATATAAAGAAAAGATTTGAGCTCTTGGTAACGAATCCTTTGCTTCAAATTAATACAGCCTGTTTTTCAAAGAATGATATTAGGCTTCTGGTGTCTGCATTCACAGCAAGGTCTTGGTTCAAACAGTCAATGCCTTGGGTAGGCGGGATCTTGCTGCTACCCCATTAATCTCTGACTCAGCCAGTGGCCAGATAGGATGAGCTCTCAGAACTGTCTTTCAGGATTTTGCCAATAGAAAGGGGAAACATCATCAACCCTATGAAAAATTCCATAAGTAATAGAGATCAAGCTTTTTTCTTAATTTTTATTTCCTATATTGTCTCAGCCATAGCCAAACAACCACCTAGGTGTTACTTGGAAAAGTCATCAATGGACCCCAGCTTCTGACTCTTTTTACACTATTTTCCTGGTCAGAATAACAGCATCTACTTTTTTTTTTTTTAATCCTATAGCTCATTCTTTGAAATGCATAAGGCAGGATTATACTCTGCTCTGGCCACTTTAGTATTCCTTAGACATTCAAGGTAACTGTAACATCCTTATGTACCAAAAGACAGAAAAAAGTTCTCTCAGAAAATGCTATTTTTTTCCTCACTGGAGAACATGCTGATTTTTTGGGAAAAAAAACCCCACCACACACAAACATACCAAAACAAACAACACCTCCCCCCCAAAGAAAAAAACAAACAAAAACAAACAAAGAAAACCTCAAACAAGCCCCAAAAACCCACCAAAACACGTCTTACATTAGTTAAGATGTAACTTTTCATTCTCTGTGTATTTAAGTGACTGTATGTTTACAAATGTGCTTTTAGTTGTCACAGAAAGTAAATATTCATATTATCTTCAATCTGTTTCTTAATAGAGCCGACAAAGTCTTTGTTTTTGTGCTGGTTTGAAATGGAAAGAAGTGTAGAAAAGTAGGGATTTTACATGGATGGGATATTTCAGATTTTTATCTCTTTTCACAGTGAGGGAATGAATGTCGTCTCGAATTTGCTTCAGTGTACAGCCTGAAGATGAACACATGCCAGTCCCTGTGGAGCTGGTTTATCGTGTACTTCTGCATGACTGTTTGCATGATTCCACTGCAATATTTTCTGCAGATCCCTTGGTCTGTGGCCATTCACAAGGACAAGGCATTTCCCAAGGCATTCTTTGTTTGAAGTGACTAGTTGTGCTCTCTATTCCAGCACACATAGGAAACTGCCTTCCACTCATAAAATTTGCCTTACCAGATAAGAACAAATATTTAAAAGCTGAAAGATTATTTCAAAGTTTTTAAAATCCAGCTTGAGTTTATAGAGTTGGCAGCTAGAAAACCTGGCTTGTTAAATTTATAAATGGTATTAAACTTTGAAGTCCTCTAAGGAAATAATCATAATGATATTTATGTTTCTGGGCAGTTTTTAGTAACATTCAGATAGAAACACCTCCTAGAATGTACTAGATGGTATCCAAACCTAAGACTGTTACAGTTCCTTCTCTAAGAATTACACGGCAAATATTGCTTTCCAGGATGACTTTTCTTGGAGTCATTTTTTGGTAGTTTCTTAACTCACAGTATGGATTAGATTATTTTCCTGTACCTTAAAGAAAAGTTGAGGTTAAGTAAAAGTGAGATCATAGTTTTACTTATCACTACTTCATTTTTAAAATGGTGCAAAACTTCTTTTCAGTGAACACCAACAATTCTGTGCGTGTGTCAAGTCATTGGCACCTTTGACGCTTGTTTAAAGCCATGGGCTTAAAGCCTTTGTGCCAAACACAAGTCCCCCTGAAGTTATTGGCAGCTGAGAACAGGCCAGATCTTGCACAGCTGCATGCTGTGCTGTCTATCTGACCTTACCGGTCCTCAGAAGTGCTCTTTCTGCCTTGCCATGTCAGTCCAGCAGGGCTCTGCTAACACACGCTCAGGAATGTGGGGCCTGTGTAATCAAGCCCTGGGATTCACTCCACCTCTGTGGTAGCCAGCTGCAGGCAGTGGGCAATATGATTGCAGTAATGCAGCAGGGCAGTTAATGACTAACCTCACAAACAAGATCACCAGAGCTACTGGGCTCTGATTATTTTTTCTTTTTTTTTTAATTTTTTAATTTTTTTCCCAACAGAATTTATGTAACCAACTATGTACCAGTTTTATACAAAGGGAAGCCATGAAGTTTACCAGAGAAAACAATGGTAAGAAATTACATTCACTGAGAGGCTTCCTGGTTTTTACATGCTGTCCTTAAGAAAATTTATACAGAACAGATCTCCTTTTTTTTTTTTCCTTTAAGAAACTCTTTGAGAATTGGAAAGCAGTTAATCAGTTAATACAGGTCTAGAACTATTGGCTTTTTGAGGCCTTTTACCCTTCTTCTATAGGACATGAAAGTTCAGGAATACATACAATATGTATTTTAGTACATTTAGTATGCATTTGTGACACTCTGGTATCTGTTAATGAACTAGCAGCCAGTTGATGTGTTCTAGGATATGTCTTTTACTTCAGGTGAACATCTGTAAGCTACCTCTTGCAAACCCCTTGAGCAACTAAGGTAGGTGCTGAGATATTCTTAAGGTCTTCTAGGAAGATAAGCAAGGTTATGCCCATTGCTGCAACCTTGATTTTGCAGATAGTCCCACGGCCGAAGGAGCACTTTTTAGATGCTGTGTGTAGCACTGGGTGCAGTGGGCACTGCCATCATAACCAGCATGCCTCCCCACCAACAATCTCCATGCTCCTGTCCCACTCATTCCAGGAGCCTTAACAGGAGTGTCATACACCCCTGTAGAATGGGTGCCTCAGGAGACTTGCAAGCATCCAAGCACTCATTCTACCAGAGTGTCTGCTGACATCAGTGTGAATCTCAATAAAGGAGTGCATATAAAAGGTTATTGTGTGAATACAAAAAAAAAATAGTAATTCTGGTGTTAGAAAACTCAGGAACTTTTGCAAATATTCAGGAGCTCCATCTTCTGGCAGCATTTAGTAGCTGTTTGCATTTATACAGAGTCCTTAAAAAACTTTAACAATAGTTCAAAGTCTCTTGTAAAACTCACAAATGTTTTTGTAATATTACATCTTTACTTTTAATTTCAGGATCTGCCTAAACGTTTGGTTAATTTTAGGCTTGTTTCCAAGAACCTGTGTATCAAATCCTTCAAAACCCAATTTTTTACTGATACTGGCTGATGATCTTGGTATTGGAGATGTGGGTTGCTATGGCAATGATACAATAAGGTAAGAATGTATTCTACAAAATCAATTATCCTTCCTGGTTAATTTAAGTGAAAAAAACACTAATGAAAGTATTCATTATTATGGATTAGTTTATCTAGATACACTTATTTTCAAACTATGTACAAAACAAACATTCTACAGCATTTCCTACTGAAGTTATAATTATACAGGCATGTTTAAGCAACTTTCTTGGACATATACAGTTAGAACTTTGCAAATGTGTCCATGCACTGTATTTGCCAGGCATGTGTATAATTTATAAGTTTCCACAACTCCAGGGTTGAAAAATCAAGGGCTGAGATTAGAATTCAGTATCAGGTAGCAATTCTAGAAGGCTTGTTATGAAATGACAGCTCAGTCTACATGATATATTTATCCCTAGAGCAGTTATCAGTTCTTATATAGATTGATTGATTGATTGATAGATAGAATGATTGCATATATATCCTGTGTTTACTCTAATATCTTACATTCTTCGAAATGTGTAATGGGCTTTTTATAAGGGATATACCTGAAATACATTTTCTTCTTTTTTTTTTCTTTTTAGTTATTAGTAAACACACATTTATCCACGGAAAAGTAATTTCTAAGGAGTCAAGGTATCTCAAAAAATATATAACACAAAGCTCTCCCAGCTGAGTTGTAGATAAAGAGGGTTTTGTAAATTTGATGGTGATGTCCTCGACAAAACTAGGAGGAGCAGAATACCACAAGCTTTCTGTGTCATACTTTTTTTTTTTTAATCAGAGATGGGATTTTTCTCTCTAGAACCCCTAACATTGATGGCCTGGCAAAGGAAGGAGTGAGACTTACTCAGCACATTGCTGCAGCTGCTGTCTGTACCCCGAGCAGAGCAGCTTTCCTGACTGGCAGATACCCCATCAGATCAGGTTGGGCTTCTCTCTAATGGTTCACTGCAGTTTGTCTAGCCATTGTTGCTATTAAAAATCTCCTTAAATAAGCCATTTTAAAGACTAGTTAATCTAAGGATTTGGGGTCTCTGTGAGGTGGGCAAAAATAAAGATGGTTAGCTGCAGTGATTGATTTCTATGGGAAAATCCCCATGTAATGCACATTTACTGTGGCTAAATGACAACACACAAATGGATGAAAATCCAAACAGCACAAAGGCACCCAGAGTCAGAAACATGAAGAATAAAATTGTGTAAACACCGTATGTTCAGTGGCATTAAGATTATATCAAGTGTCATATTTTGAATATCCTGGCAAATTTTTCATAGTGAAACGTGTCAGACTGTGGAATAGTTCTCAACAATTATGTTTTAAAACAGATTTACTTCAGCCATGTAAATTCATGACAGAAAACTTCAGCCACCGCATATGGCAGTAATACTCAGTGTAGCTCCCCTGATGTGATTCTGACTTACTAAAGGAGAAATATGAGCATGAACTGTACATTTCAGAATTGTGTACCCCTGACTTTAGGTCTTTTGTTCTGTATAAAACTTTTATTGTGGGGTTGTTTTTTTTTTTACATTATATTTTGATAGAACTTTGGTTGTAAGAGGATGCCTAATATCCAAACACAGACATTAGTGCCATTTGTAGACACCCCAGCATAGCTGAGGCATCTGAATTTGTCTAGCAGATAATGACAAGAGACTTGGAGGAGACGTCATTGTGGGGGTCAGTCAAAATATCCCAGGGCATACTATATGGCTTATAAAAGGCCCTGGGCTTAGACAACTGGGTCCCATTCATTAGAAAGAACAATCTGACAACAAAATAAAACAAGCCTGACTTTGGATTTTCAAAGACTGTTATTCCTCTCTAGGCATGGCATCAAGCACTCAACGGCGGATTCTCTTTTGGAATGGGTGTTCTGGTGGGCTCCCACCAAATGAAACTACTTTTGCCAGAATACTGCACCAGCAAGGTTATTCTACAGCACTTATAGGTAGGAGACATAGCAACGCCGCATTTTCCTTGCTCATTATTGAAATGAGGCTGCTTCTGTAAATATTTTTCTTTGCCAAAATGTCCTAGGATCAGTTAAACTAGCGTTTCTTGTATGCATAACTTTCAAAATCAGCAGGGTTTTCAGAATGCCACCCACAAGCCCCAGTGTCAGCCCAGCATACCTGATCAATCCAAAATGAGGATGTATGGAATACATAGATGTACACTGCAAACAGAAGTAAATGCAAAGGAAAGAATCTTGTTTGCCCAGTACAGATTGCTTTAGGAAGAATCAACAGAGACATTCACTGACCTATTAGAGCAGAAAAATGTTGTCTGCCAGCTGGTACCCAGACACCACAGTGGTCTTAATTATATCTGGTGGCTAGGTTTTCTGTTAGTTACACATCCTGCTTATTATCACAGTTAAGACCCTGAAAGTGCCTTATATTCTGCAAAAAGAAGCTGCTAAAAAAAGCTGAAAAAGTTCCATTTACTTCACTGGGATTTGGATGAGAATACGTGTACAAAAAAAGAAAATCCTTTTAACTCTGCTAATTTTGCCTGAACAGTGATTAAAGGCTGTGTCTTTCAAGCACTTCTCATTTTTAAACTCTTTCTGATGTAGTCAAAGATGTCATGTGCTTAATTGTAATTACTGTGATTTTTCACACCTCTGCTTGGCTCCGGGCACACTGAGGTGTCTTTTAGTTCCTAAATTGAAGTGAGTCTGAGCAATGTACTGACTTCACACAAGCCTGTGTGAAGGGGTGAACTTTCCCTAGTTCACTGCAGTCTGCTAGAGTTTGTACTGTAAACTGCATTCATATACACAAGCACAGCGCTGGTTAGCAGTTCTCGGAGGTTACTTGTCTAGGTAATAGCCCCTAAATCCATGGTTATTGTCCTTCAATGTCAGGATAATTACACTGCCCTGTAACATGACTTCATTAACGTTCATTATCAGTGTGTGACATATTCTGATTATGTCCAGTTGTAGTGGATAATTGGAGTGGCCTATTTCGGCTACTTATTTTAGGATTAATATAGACACACAGAGCCAATATGTACAGCTTCTTCTTGAAATTTGTTCCTGAACTGTAAAGGTTGGGTAGAACTTGTCTGTAAATTAGTTCATATTTTTGCACTTAGCTATTTCTTCTGGCACAAGGGTTTCTCCCTATTGGGCTACCCATTAATAAGTGGCTGCTACATTATGTGAAAAATAATAAGTACCAATTATTGCAACCCTGTATGTTCTTATTCAGGGAAGTCTCTGAGTTGGACCATTGCCCTGCGTGGAATTTTGACAGATGGGTGAAGAAACCCAGCTGTTCTAGGCAGATCAAGTGCCAATGCACAACTGATCCCCGAGTCTGTCCCTATTCCACAGCAGCTCCTCCCTTGGCTGCACCTTAACTGAGGAGTGCAGCCAACCTATTAGAAATGTCAGGCAGACACACCCAAGTGTAAAGACGTTGGATTTAATATCTTTGTTTTATATTTTCAGGGAAGTGGCATATGGGTGTGAACTGCAAATCCCGCCATGATCACTGCCACCATCCTTTAAATCATGGCTTTGATTATTTTTATGGCATGCCTTTTACCCTTTTGAATGAGTGTCAAGGCATAGATGACCCTGAACTGGCCAAGTCTTTGCAAGATACATATTGGCTTTACACACAGATGATCATCCTTGCAGTGCTTACTCTTTTGATTGGAAAACTTGCCAATTTATTCTCAGTCAAATGGAAAATAGTCCTATGTCTGGCCATCTGTGGGCTCCTGTATTTCATCTCCTGGTTCTCCAGCTATGGTTTAACTAAGTACTGGAACTGTATCCTGATGAGAAACCATGATATCACTGAACAACCGATGAATCTAGAAAAAACTACTTCTAATATGCTGAAGGAGGCAATTTCGTTCATTAAAAGGTAACCAACAAAAATTGTATTGCTTTTTAAGGAATTTAAAAAATAATGTGATTTCTGTGTCATACACCACAGGGTTAGGCAACTGGCATACTGAACTACCCGTCCTGATGTTGGCCAGTAGTTTGTTGTTTACTGGCATCCTCCTACTTGTCAGTATTCAACTGCTGCCCTTCATCTTACACATAGCTTATCAGCTCTTCAGGAACAGGAAGATGAAGTGTGTTTATGTTTTGTTCACCTAATACAAAGGAGTTCTGGCCAAGTGCTGAGCCTTCTGCCAGTAGGAACACAAAAATGATCTTAGCTTGGTGAGTGAGCTGTCATAGAAAGTGTCATATGAAGCTAATATCTTACAAACAGGAGGGTGATCATGAGTTCCAATTTGATTTGTTTTCCAAAGGTGTTCTTCATTTACAGTACTATTAGTAACCTCAACCGGAATTAACAAACCACTAAGTCTCTAAAAGTATTGTTTTAGCAAGTCTGGGCATACCCTTGAATAAGACTATCTGTCAGGATGTAGGGGTTGTTTCTTTGGGCTTTTTTAAGGAAAATTGGAGGTAAAATAAATCCCTTCTGTAAAACTTTGATTATAGATAAACTCAGGTTCCTTGGATATGCTCCCTGGCCTGATGTTAAAGGGATATGGTTCCTCTGTGGGTGCAGCGTCATATCTGCCTCCTCCATGAGGATGTCTCAGATGCTTAGTAACATCCATGTTTAAGTTTAAGCAAACGAGTCCTATCCTCCTTGCCTCTGAGAGTGTGTTAGTCTTTTGGCTATGAACTTTCCTTGTTATTTATTTAATGTTCTACACGTGTCTAACGAAAGGGCACTTACTATTTTGGTCTTAATACAGAACCAAGATCTTTGAGGGGTGTTTTAATACCCTCTGTCTCCCAAAACCTAAAAAATGCAAGGATGTCAAACCCAAAAATTTTTGGTTTAGACCACAATAATAACTTTTCTTGAGATATTCACTATAATATCACTGTTACATTTTGGGTTGAGTGGCAGTTTGCAGAGAAATAACCTTTTCTTTTTTTTTTTTTTTCCAGAAACAAGCATAGACCATTCCTTCTCTTTTTTTCCCTCTTACATGTTCACACCCCCCTCATTACCACAGAGAAGTTTCAGGGAAGAAGTAGGCATGGCCTATATGGAGATAACGTAGAGGAGATGGACTGGATGGTAGGTAAGTGGTCTTCTTGAAGAAAATCTTTCCTTTATTTGAATGTGGAAAGGAAATTGAAGGAGCGGTCACAGAACTCCGATTTTGTATATAAAATCAGTGAACTTGCCTTGGATACACAGTTAGGTCCAGAGACTGCTATTTTATTTCCACACCTCTTGTTTTTTTCTTTCTTAAGATGAAAGCTCAAACTTTTCTTGTGGGGATTTGTTCTTTCTCTCTTTTTTAATTGATACACTTCTGTGGTGCAGTGTTAAACTGTCAAATAATAAAATATGTGCTTGATCATATTGATAATCAAAATGTATGACATTTCTCCAGCTCTGTCTGGTCCCAGAAGATGTAAGTGGTGCTGCTGCTTAATATGATATTATGCAGTGGTTGTTTTGTGCACTTGTTCATTTTTATCAAAGACTAATCCTTGGAGCAGAAACCAGAACTCCCTCCTGGCCAAAAGGCCAAATTAAAAACTATGGAGTTTCACTTAATAAATTGTGTGAAGTCAGTACATCGTGAAGACTCACTAAGGTCTAAATCTAGGCTCTGAGTGCCAATTAGGTTTTTAACCCTTAAATTAGGATTTAAATTAGGTTTTTAAGCCTTAGTCATTCCTTTCTGCTTCAATGGCAGGGAGGGAGATAACTATGCTTTTTATTTAGTCAAAAATGAAGACCCTATTGACAAAGTATTCACCTCCTGTCCAGGCCAAGGTTCAGTTTCTGAACCTTTGCTTCCTCTAATAACCATGTTTACAGAATTGCATTTTAAGAGGAGCCTGATTGCTTCTGATGGCAGACTGGGAACTCCTGCAAGATCCAGATGAACCAGAGGACTGTGTCATGCTCTTCTTCCAAATTTTTGGCACCAGTCACCTTCAGGCACAAACTACACAAGTAGGGCTGCATGTAGGGCTGCATAGCACAAACCTGACAGTGTAAGGAACATGCCTTGTGTAGGCCAAACAGGATGGCAGCTAGAGAGGACAGAAGCCTCCAGGGCTGGGCAGCTAAGTAAGAGATATGAGATCTAATTCAGAACCAATATGCCTAGACTCAATCTAAACTTTTACTGGGGGACTGTGTCTATTTTTAGATAAGATCAATAATAAGTAGTTTGACTAAGGAGACACAAAAAGTCTGTAAAGGAGAAGAAATTGAGCAAAAGAGCCTGTCACTGGTTTATGCTTTTTCCTTGTGTACTTCATTTTTTGCTGCTGCTTCTCTAGCTATGGAAGCTGTTCTTGGTGAATATATCTGATTCAGGAGGTGATGAGAACAAGCAGTCAAAGACAAAGCATATTCTGTATAAACATTTGGTGCTATCAATACTGAAACCATTCCTTATGAAGTTAGGTTTGAATTACAGTCTATGAAGTTTTTACCACTGACATCGGAAGATTATTTTTGTTGATAGTATGCAGCCTGATCTCAGAGTCCCTGTTCAGTTCCCGTGAGACACAGCAGTTTTCTATTATTAGAAATCTAGGCAGGACTATTATTTAAGCTTTTCAAGATGCTTGAGGCTACACAATGGAGACAATCCTTGACTTGGAGAATTTAAAGCATAAAGCTGACAGAGTATTCTGACTAGCTTGAATAAAAGGATCACTCATTTAAATTATTTTCCAGTTGGTTTTATTCTTTATTTTCCTGTTTTTATAGAAACCACAAACAAATTTTGGACACATTCAGCAGCTTTCTGTTGGGCTTTTATTATTTTTGTAATGCATGATTACTCTTTGCATTGCTTGTGGTAGTTCATAACAGAACTCATTCAAGTAAATGGAAAGCCTCCTACTTCACTGGTTTTTGAGTCAAAACCTAAAAAAATTGACTGCATCTCTGGACATAATTATGATGTTTTGTTTGTTTATAGGCACACTTCTGGATGGCATTGATAAAGAAGGCTTGAAGAATGCCACATTTATTTATTTTGCATCTGATCATGGAGGATCCTTAGAAGCTCACAGAGGAAATGCTCAGTTGGGTGGATGGAATGGGATCTATAAAGGTAAAATGTTGGTAGTGTGTCTGTGCATAAGACTTCCTCTTAAAAAGAAAATGATAGAATGAAATACATCTAGATATACTGTATTTACTAAGATATATGCCGGCATGATAATCTTGGATTAGAATAATAGAATAGAATTGTCCAGGACAGAAGGGACCTCCAAAGGTCATCTCGTCCAACCTCCCCACAGTCAGCAGGGACACCCCCAACTAGACCAGGTTGCTCAGGGCCTCATCAAGCCTCACCTTTAATATCTCCAGGGAAGGGGCCTCAACCACCTCCCTGGGCAACCTGTTCCAGTGTTCCACCACCCTCACAGTAAAGAACCTTCTCCTAATCTCCAATCTAAACCTGCTCCCCTCCAGCTTAAAGCCATTGCCCCTCATCCTGTCACTACAGGCCTTTGTAAACAGGCTCTCCCCAGCCTTCTTGTAGGTCCCCTTCAGGTACTGGAAGGCTGCTATTAGGTCTCCCCGGAACCTCCTCTTCTCCAGGCTGAACAACCCCCAGGATTGTAGCACTGGAGAAAATACAGAGCACCAGCTATTCTTCTTTCACCCTCCAGACAGGATCATTTTCACCAAAGTTACTTCTGACAACTGTTAGAAATATTCTTAAAAAGCTTCAGTGATTTCCCAGATAATCCCATTTTCACTGTCTGTGGTACTGGAGCTTTTTTTCCTGGTGCTTGCCTTTGATTTCCTTGCTGCAGTTTAAGCAACACATCTTGCCCTATTCACCAATCTACAAAGAAGAGATTCTTCCTTCCCTCCTTGCAACAGCCTGTTGTTGCAGGGTCATAGTGTATTTCAATGCTGTTACATTCCCCCTTGTTCATCCTTTCTTTAGACTCCAGTGCACTTGCACCCCCTTCTGGTTCCATGTTGTCTTTAAATATTGTAAGCATGCTATCTAGTCCATAACCCAAAGCATTACTTGAAAATGTTGTAATACCATGGAATATCTCAAGTGGGAAGGGACCCATAAGGTTAATCAAGGGTAACTCCCTGCTCCTCATAGGAATACCTAGAACTAACCCATATGACTAAGGTTCCAGATGCTCTTTGAACTCTGACAGGCTTGGTGCCATGACCACTTCCCTGGCGAGTCTGTTCCAGTGGCCAACCACCATCTTCATGAAGAACCTTTTTCTAATGTCCAATCTGAACTTCCCCTGATGCAGATCCAGAACACACTGGTTGGAGTCTCACTTGAAACATCCTTCTGTTTTTCACAGTAGACAATTATCTATGTTAAAACTGGCATATACCATGATGACTATCTTCTTAATACAGTTTTCCAGTTTTTCATCTATCATATAGATGTTTCATCTAGACTCTCTTTCTATGACTGGCTTGCAACACAGTGCCAAAAGTTCTACAGAAATGAAGATCTATGGTATCTCTTGCATGTGTTCCCTCCAGACTGCGAAGCCTCGAAAAGCCACTGTGGCAGCTTGGGCAGCTTGGCACTTACTGTACAATGAAGCCTGAAAACTGCTCCCATCCCATTAATTCCCTACAGGAGAAGATTTGAGTGCTTTGATCTTGCTTAGCATCAAAATGCACATTGGCCAGTAGTAAGTTACTTGATGAGCCACACAAGCAATGTTTAATATAGCTGAGATCTCATCCAGGAACTCAACCAGTCCTAGATGCTAAATTAGACTTCAGTTCTGGATATGAAGTTTCCATACAAGTAACAGAGGCAAAAAGGCCAACGGGCTCACTTGAATAGCTCAGAACCTAGGGAATTCACTTATTCTGGCCTAACATAAGTGTATTAGTAACAGAACAATCCGAAGAGGAAAGGTGAATTAGACAGAGATTTCAGTATGAGAGGACAATGATGAAATCATAAGAGAAGACAAGAGGAGGTATAATATCAGTTTACATAGTAATAACAGAAAAGCATTCCCATTTATGTCCTCATACAGCAGAACAACCCAGTGAAACTCAAAAAAGATTAAAAAATTTAGTTTCAGTCACAAATATCTGTAGAACTCACTGCTGCTATTGCTAACAGGATATTAAAAACAAGGTAGATAAGCCACACATTTGAATAATGAGAACAGCCGCTAGTGAGTAACAAAGCATGAGATACCATTATCTTACCCAGCACAAAGATTATTGCACAAGCAGCTGGACTTGCCCTGTTTATAATCCATCATGCCACCCTGTCAGCCTTTAAAACCAAGCTCTGGGAACCTTGCCTCTCAGCTGTACTATGAGCACACCTCCTCCATAGCAAAGTCCGGCATAATTTAGCAAAGCTAGAGGCTAGAATAAACTGCCTATCAGCTGCTGATTTATTAGCTGATCTAATTAGCTAGCTTCAAGTTTTGTCTGCCAATTTTCCTACAACACTTTCCAGCAATGACTTGTAATTTCTGCCCTTGATAGGAAGAATAGAGGTCATATAGGTACTTGAGCTACAATATTTTGCAATTTTTGTTTTCTAACTGGACTCTCCAACTCGGAGTTTTGGCTTTACACCACATTGTTTCATTAATATCCCCATCCTTGACATCTGTAGTTCAAATCTGTAATTAGTTCATGGTTCTCACTTTGAAATACTACTCAAAACAATGAATATTTTGACTTGCAAGAGAGCCAATGCATGGAGGAGAGAATTTAGAACACTAGAGGAACGCAAGGGAAACCACGTTAAGAAAGACTCTGTATTATCTCCACAACTTCGATAGAAATGTAGGTAGACAGTCTTCATCACTGCAACATATTCAGAACACTCCCCTGTTTATTGCATGAGTTCTGCGCTCTTCCATTTGGGACCACCTCAGAGCATCACTGTGACTGTAAACTCCTGGAGGATAATCAAACATTATCCTGATTCTCCTCATTGCTCTCCAGGACTGCAAATATAAATAATATCCCTGCTGCCTCTGGTTGTGAACTGTCTCACAACGAAGCTTCCCCTGTGTTAATCCCCCTTCCTCAGGGGCTGCAACCTCTATTCTATTGACACCAAGTCAGATTTTGCTTTTTATTAATAACAGGCTTTTTTCTTGGGCATGTTATTAGGGACTGTGGAGATTATTCTCAGACGTGACATTCAATTAAAATTATGAGTCAGAATGTCAGAGAGCGGAGTTGTTCCTCTTCTGCCAAAAATACTGCTTCCCAGTGGATTGCGATATGTGCCATCCAAGAAAGCAGTGTAAAAGAAAGAGATTAATAATACTTATTTTTGAAGAATGAAATTTGCACTGTAGTCATTCTACTGTTCTCAGAGATTTAGTGTGTTTTAATTATAGTTATTTGAATATTCTGAAAGTTTTAAAACCTCTTATTATGCATGCATAATAAACATCTAATATCTTTCATTTTTTTACCTTTTTTGGTACTTCTCCCTCTGCTCTGCGCCCCCCCCCCCAACAGGTGGAAAAGGAATGGGAGGCTGGGAAGGAGGGATCCGTGTCCCAGGAATAGTTAGATGGCCAGGAGTGTTGCCTGCAGGGGCAGTTATCCATGAACTGACAAGCCTTATGGACATTTTCCCAACAGTGGTTCACCTGGCTGGAGGAGAAGTGCCTCAGGACAGGTACAAAGCTGGCTTCATAAACCATACTTGCTCCTCTTTCTCATTTTAGATAGAAGCCGACTATGTATGTCATGCATCCTAACAGCCACAGGTTGGAGCTACAGGAGCAAATAGCGCATGGCCTGCACTTGGCTGCCAGCACTGGTGAAGTAGCTTCCTCAGTAGTAAACAATTTGTAGTATCTGTGTTAGGCTCCTCTGAAGAGCGCGAGAAAGCGTGGGTGGCTAAGCCATTTGAGCAAAAAGCATAAAGTACTGGTGGTGTGTAACTAAACCAACTATTAGTCAATTAAGTAAGTGGGGTTTTGGGGCGCTTTTTTGGGTTTGTTGAGGTTGGGGTTTTGGTTTGTTTTTTATTTTTGTTTTGATGAAGCCTCAAGCTCACAGAGCTATGAGTGACTTCCATTTCAAGGAGCAATATTGCAAGGTGTGAACCATGCCTTCACTATGGTTATCACTTACTCCCAGGAAAATTAAAGTAATGGTAACTTATCTCCCCAGGCAGGATGTGTGAACTAACTGTAATTGCAAAAACTGCTAGTAGCTGCTAATCACTGGTCTCCACCCATCCACACAATTAAAAATCTCATTAGCTAAACAGCATCTTGGTTTAGAAATGGCACTTGAAATCCTAATGCTGCATACGTGGAGACTGAGTACTGCTCACACTCCAGCTGCAGACTAAAATTTTTGAGCGCTCTGGTGACTCCCGTCCTCCCCATCAGGGTAATCGACGGACGCACCTTGCTGCCATTGCTGCGGGGGACAGTCCAGCACTCCGGGCACGAGTTCATGTTTCACTACTGCGGTGCATTTCTCCATGCAGTGAGGTGGCATCAAAAGGACAGTGAGTATAAACATCCCCCTCCTGCAGATAAGAGATGAGGCAATGACCTCTAGCTTCCAACAGAGTATCATAAAAACACACCTAGGTGTATCTGGAGTAAGTTTATTGCCCCAAACTCTCAGTTCTTCTGCAAGGTGCGGAAAAGCTTTGTTGTTAGCTGTCCTGCCTTGCCTGAGATGAAGGGATTTGCTTCCTGGGTAGCATCGCTTCAAAAATCATCTTTTTGTTGCAGCGTTTCTATCACTTGCTGCAAAAGCATTCAGGATCGGCTTTAGTGCAAGATCGAAGAAAAAGGAACTGTGCACATAAGGTCTTTATCTTAAGTGGTAGCTTTTTGTTTTCAATAGCCCTCTCTTATTTGTTTCATTTTTTTTCAGCTGTGGCATTAGACAAGCTGACTGCAGCTGAAATGCTTTTCTGAGCACCCAATATTTGCTGATGTCACCCTCCATTACATTGTTAAAGAGAACAGGTCAGTGACTGGTAGCTGTGTCCTTATTCCTTCTCAGAACGGAGGGTGACATTTGCGCAACCAGGTGCCTGGATCTGAGCTTGTTGGTTTATAGTCATTGGAGAGACCCAGATATGTTCAGGGTGTGATTCACCGCCTTCTGATTACCTGGGCTGGGTCACTCATGCCTGTTTCTCTCCACGGAGTAGAAAGGGAGCTGAGACTGACCGAATCTGATATGATATAAAAATCACCTTTATATTAACTTGAAGTTAGTTGAGATGAATTGCACCTTCTGTGACTGGATGACGTGACAGTAACTGATGACATGCCAGTAAGCTGATGAATTCATGGGGATACTGTACTTGGGTTTTTTCATTCCACACAGCTGGAGAAATGCAGAAGCTGATGGAGTAGGCTGTGCCTACTCATTATCCCATCCTTTAGAAACTGAAATAAGCCTTTCGACTTTTGTTTTATTTGTGAAGTGAGAGAAGAATTACAGAGTTCTTGAGAGTTTGCCATGAGATAACAGCTACAAAAGCTAGGGCATTCCACCTTCAGCAGCTGTTCACATTCAGCTGATATGTTCGCGAGGAGCTGGCTGTTTGAAGAGCACTTTGAGGGCTGACCATGGGGTGAGGTAACCTTAGGCAGCCCAGCAGGAAATCCTTCTTAGATCAGTGTTAACTGAGTGATCTTTCTCATGTCCATTTACATTTCCTTTATGATACTTTCTGATATGATGACAGTATCAAGTATTGATAGTACCAAGCCAAGAACCTACTTGCTCAGTGAACGTTTAAAGACTATAAAACTTACCTGTACTTGCAAATATTTCAAAATTGATTTCTCTGCTCTCCTAGATATACACATACACACGAGACTATCAGGATATAATGGCTGAGAACTCTGCTGTCTGTCTTGTTGGTGTGAACAAGTACATACCAGAGTTGCAACACCAACATTTAGTCATGCTGCCAATTTCACCTTGATGTCAGTGCCCTTGTCATCACACCACATTTGACAGAAGCATGGCTTCCGGGCAGGAACTGACAGGAAACGTGGAGGAAAGGGACTAAGGACTAAATGTGAGGATATGATGCCAGGTACCGTGGTGGAATTTTATTTTTAGGTTCTTGATCCCAAAGATAAATCTAGGTACTTTGTTCAAGGAAACTGTGTAAGCTATACAAGCTATATGGTACTTGAGGAGCTAATCCCTTCAGGGTGAGATCCAGAGCAGCCCCCGTGCTGCTGGAGGAGCTGTGTGGTAGAAAATGCTAAGTACAAGGGCATTTCACAAACACAGTTCTTCCATGGAGTGCAGCACCCTCGAGCCTTCTAAGGAAGGTTGGGGGATTATTTTTTTTTGTTGCTTTTTGTTATTTCTTTTGGGAATCCTCATTCTTTGTTTTCTCTGGAGGGAAGATGCTGATAACGTTTTTGTCCAAGAACTAGGAAAGAGATTGTTTTTTTTTTTTTTTTTTTTTCTTTAAAAAAGAAAGAAAGAAACGGCAAAGAGTGCTGCAACTGCCCATCTTCTGTCTTGTAGCTGAGCGGCGAGGCCTTCACAGCCCTGCCAGGGCAGCTGCAGTTGGGCAGAACTGCTGCAGAGCACAGCCACAAGCAGGTGGGGCTGGTCTGGGGTGGTGCTCATGGCAAGGGGGTTGAAAACAATGGGATGTCCTGCCTGTGAAAGACTGGCTAATTAAATATTACTGGCAGGCTCAACTTTCAGCCAAGCCAGAAATTGTGATTCTTTGCTCCAACTGCCATTACTTCTGTCTGGGTTGACACTTTTTAGAGTCTGTTTTAGCTCATTTACAAGTATATCACATATTTATTGTCTGTTTACTTCTATCTATTGGACAAGTTAGATATGAAGCCATTGTGTCTTGATGTCACCCAGGCAGGACTCATCAATTAAGCTGAAGCCAGAAGAATCCTTTTTCTGTATGTTAAAGAGTCCTTTCCTCTACCACAGCGCAATAAGGCTTATTAGTGACAGTTCATTTCTTTCTGCTCGTTAAATTGATTGATTGTTACCAGATGGGTTTGAGAGATGTTTGGATTGAAGAAGCAGGCTTCCTTTCCCTTGGACATATTATATTAACATGTTGCTCTAAAATTCACACACATCCTTCAAATTCTGTCAGAGCTACTTCAATAGCAAATTGCGTAGCCCTCTTTGCCTCTTGGAGATGACTGAAACCCCTGCTGCTTTTATCAGCTCTGATTTCTACCATCTTTTTTTTTTTTCTTTTTTTCTGTTACCCTGCTGTAACCCAGCTGTCTACTCAGCTCACCCACACAGGTTAATTACAATCAGCCTCACTGTATCCTTCTGAATTAACTAACAAGGAGCTGACTCTCTCCCACTGGGCAACTCCAGTAATTATTTGCAGCTGTGAAAAGTGAGCATTAAAATTTTGCTGAATTGGAACAGTTCTCCTCAGACACTGCACACTCACTTCTCTGAACTGCCCTACAGTGTATAAGCTGTGGGGAGCAAAGCACACGCCTAAGGAATACCTGTCCCTAGGAAGCCATCAGGAAGTAAGCTGGTTTCCTTTAAAAAATAGAACCTTCTGCATCGTTTCTCTCACAATTTCAGAAATAGAGATATCTGCAACATTTCTAACTGTACTATGTCAAAGCATTTCAGAACCATTGAGACATCATCGGTCCACAGAAGTGCTTAGCAGGACGTGGAAAGCGTGGGGTGGAAATAAATAGATACATAGCCAGCCAACCAGCCAGCAACTAGAGATTTTAAGCTGAAAGTTTGTCTGAACCTTAATATGCTATTTTTTTTCCCTTCACCTTTTGCGAAGCTTTTAAGTTTTATTTATTAACAAATTACATTCTAGCTGTAGTGGCATGACAGAGACAGAAGAATAAAGCTGCAGACTCGCAGTCATGAAGAACAGCTCCAGGGACAACAGAAGGACGGACAGTTAAGCAGATTCCATTGAACCAAAAAGAAAATGCCATGTAGGGACAATGCAGTTGTCACCTATTTATGCTCAATGCGTTACAGAAGTGGCTCCAAGGGTTGAATGTCCCCTTTCTTTTTCTCTCCCTTTTTCAGACATAGTACCTAATTGCTGTCTTCTTGCTGGGCACGTCCTTGTCTTCAAGTTCAGCATAGTGCTTTCCAAACACGGGGTGAGGAATAGGGGAAAAAGGAGGAGGGAGAAGGAAGGAACATCTCCTGTTGAGCTGCATTCAGATTTAGTCCCAGTCATTTGTCATTTCTTCATTACAAGTTACAGACCTGCACTTACCCACTGGTCAGTACTAGAGCCTGATCAAGTACGTGCTCTAAAGCTGCAAACTCATTGCCTTCACCATGTTAACGTGAAAACTAGACTGCAGGTTTTACTGTTTACGTGGCCTGCAATTACCACCCTACTTGAAAGCATGCTGGAACATGAGCATGGACATGAGCTGTGATCAGTTTCTGGCCAGGTGCTCTTCTTGGCTCAGACATAGAGAGCCAACAGAAGAACCACCTACCAGTACCTGCACCCAGAAATCGGGGGCTACATTCTCCATTTTTTCCTGCCCCAAGAGGCATGTGGAGTCCTAAAGGGCCACAAGAAACGCGGCAGAGACTCCCCCTGCACCCAAAATAATCAGACCTAACCATCCCCATAGTCTATATGGCCCTGCAAGTACCACAGCCAAGGTATGCCCAAGAGCCACGAAAACCATTCCGAATCTTTGAATCTAGGAACAACAAAGCATACCGCTTAAAACATGAACCAACCTTTCAGTGACCTCCCCTGACTCCTAATGCCATTAAGCAGTTCAAATATGCTTCTTTGACAGGTGGCACTGTATGGAAAGCTCATTATACTACTCCAGTATTCCAACCAGAATCTTCCGGGGCCTGTTTTGGAAGAGGAATTTGCCCATGTTTCGGGGATGGGGTAACCCATCATGACCCTCCACTGCTGTTTGATCTCTTGAAAGATCCTTCTGAGGCAAATCCATTATCAGCCGACACTGAGCTCTTGCTCGACATGGTAACAAGGAGAATAGGAGAAGCTGTAGAAGAGCATCGCAAGACTCTGACTCCAGTCCCACAACAGCTGTCTCCTTACAATAATATATGGAAGCCGTGGCTGCAGCCATGCTGTGGCACATTCCCCTTCTGTTGGTGTGATGAAGAAAACAAAAGCGCAGACGGCATACTTTAATACCAGAATCAAAGTACAGTTAGCTTAAAAAAAGCTGATCATTTTCATATTTATATGACTACAGTCATACAGATATGGGTCAAATTACACTGAAGTCACTGAAAGGGACGTTGGTGATTCATTTTATTCAACCTTTTCTCTTACTCACAGAAATTCAATAAGCCTACAGCTTAAAAAAAAAAAAAATTAAAAATGCTCCAAACATATTTCACCTATGAGTCAACAGTATTGCCTGTCCCTCAAGCGCATAAACAAGTGAAACCAAATTTCCTTCCTTACTGATTTTCAATTCAAGTAAATTACGAATGGTAAGAGAGCAATCTTTAATTGCAGCTGTTTGTTCAGGTAAGATGCTTGTTAAGGAAACAGGACTGAGCCCAGGAGGGAATCTCTATTCAGGTCTTCTCTTTTTAATGAGAAAACTGTCCTGTGTTTAAAAGCACAATTGCACATTTAATTTGAAAACATACCAAAACAAATTGGCCTCTAAGAAATAAACACCTCCTAATTACAGTAATTTTTTTGCCTCCTCTGTGCATTCATTTATCATGTAAGAATTCCCAGGAAAAAACTGAACTGACAAATATGCTTTAGAAATTCGGTAGCAAAAGTTATTATCTCAAATTCAGCAGCAAAGTATTCTGAAATGCTAAACCACAGCAATTCCTACTGAGATAACTTAACAACATGGAAAATGTATCTCACTTGCGAGAGCATTGAAAATCGTGACCCAGCTGCCTTGACAAGATAGGTCACAAATTTCACGATCTGTGAGACCAATTCATAAGCTGCGTGTCCCACTTGAGTGATAATGCTCCGGATTTCATAAGAGTGCTATTAAGCCCCATGAAAAACCTGCTTTGTTTTGTGAGACAGCGTTTTGTTTTCAGTAGGAGGTATTAAAAAATTTCACTGTGCACACTAATCACTTCAGTGTACAGGTCATATTCTCCAAGCCAAACAAGTGTCAGCACTCTGCACAGTCATTAGGGAAGGGGAGGGAATTAAAATATCTAATCCTCTCTTGCTGCCTTCAGGTTAAATAAATTCATCTCTCAATATATAATCCTAACCATGCTCTTGCAGGGTTTTTGAGTCAAATCCGATTTTAAAGTGGAGGTTCCTGCATTTTCTGCTCCAAAAAAAAAAGTAGATTGCGTGCCAGAGACTCAGATTCAAATTTCTAAGCCTTCCTGAGCACTGTACACTCACTCCCACCACACAGCTAAATGTCACCGATATTTAAAAGTACCAAGGGACAGTAAGAGCAGCACAGCAGGTGCTTCAGGTGACTTGTTTCCTTAAAGCAAGCCACCTCTCAGAGCCACAGCAGCGGAGCTCTGTTCAGTACCAGGGTTGTCCGTGTATCATTTTTTGCCTTTTAAAGATGGGAGGAGATAAGGCAGCCCCTGGCAACTGAGAATCCCGGAGCAGTGCACTGCTCTCTCAGCTCTTCAGCCGCAACAGCAGGTCCCAGCCCTTTCACCAGCCTCAGGACAAAAGAGTGCATGTGTCTGGACTATGCACCTTTTGCAGTGTTCTCAGGAAAGCTCGTGACTTACACCCCCGATGTGGCATGTCACCCGTGTAGCAAGTTGCTGTTATTTTGCCCTAGACATCACAGGTTGTGACCATGAGGCAGCACCGAATGTAAGTCTCCAAAAAGCTGATCGGGCATTTCTTCAGCTTATTTCCCTGTTTTACCTTTCTTCTAAAAAGGTCACCAAGCAAGCTATGTGGAAATGATTCCACATAAATGAAAGGACTAATCTGACAGTGAATTGATAGGACACATCAGTGTCAGACTTGACACAAGTATCTAAGAATACATTTGTTCTTCCTGCTTGATAGCATTTAAGTCCACATCAACGTTGCTAAGAATTTGTCGGAAGATTTGACATTTTTCTGTGGCTGACCAGGACGGAAAGCAGAGCAGCTGCATTTCGCTGGATTCATGCGGAAAGAAAAGAGCATAAAAGACCGTGCATTTTAAAGCCATTTTGGCCGATTTAGAGATGGAGGAGAAATCTTATTGCTCAGTGGGGAACAAAGCCAAAAGCTGTTCTCTAGAGTGAAGCCAGTCAGTTCAGCAACATCTATATTGTCAGTTTAGCATGAGGATAAGCTTTTTACCAGTTCAGCTCACTGGCCTCCCCAACCTGCCCGCCCCATTTATGCACAAGAACGTGCCCAGTCACAGATGAGACCACAACTAGAGCATTTACCAGGGGATGGGAAGGTGTTCGAGCCCCCATGCAGCATGCAAGCGTAGGTCCAAGCTCCTCTTGACAGACTGGGAAGCCCAGTATATCAGCAAAACCCCTGAACTCCACCTCCAAGAACAGTTTGAACACTTTCAGCCCAAGTTCAAAGCCAGGCTAAGAGCTAGCATCGTGAGCAGAGTGCATTTGGTTTGGCTTATGTCACATCCATCATGCAAGCCTGCCCTTCGCCTCACAGGAAAAACATCACCCCACATAACAGTAAACATGAAAATTTTGTCAAACACCTCACTCCTCTGAAAGGTAAATTTGCTAAACTGCCATCTAGTCAGACACTAAGGACTCACACGAATACATGTGTTGCCTTCCTAACATTCAAATGTAGATAATTTCATCTTGGTTGGCATCTGTGGAAAGCCAGAAGGGCTTTCAGGCAGGAGGTGGGGGGAAACAGGCCTGGCAACAGAGAACAAGTGGCTTTTGTCAAATAACTGTTAGAGACCTCAACCAGGCACAGGGAAATATACGGGCTCTCACCACAGAGAGAGAGGGTGGCAGCAGACTGCACACAGAGCTAATCTGCAGAGGACAAGGAGAACAAAGTAATGGGAAATCACCGAATCATAGAATGGTTCAGGTTGGAAGGGACCTTAAAGATAGCGTTCCAACCCCCTGCCACAGGCAGGGACACCACCTACTAGACCAGGCTATAGGTCTATTCCAGGAGTAGGATGCACAATGTCATGTCAAAAAACACAGGGGACATGAGGGAAGACTCTTTTCAGTTCTAAATTCCACTGTCTAAAGCTAAACATATCTTAAAGTTGCAAATTTTGAGGAGACAGTGGTAAGTAGGGAAAGGAGGTAAATTATTTTACCTATTTCCTGCAGATCCTAGCCATGGAGTGGTTGCCGAACTCTTCATCTTTACACACTCTAATCAGA
The DNA here is from genome assembly GCA_013399435.1 of Arenaria interpres. Taxonomy (NCBI): domain Eukaryota; kingdom Metazoa; phylum Chordata; class Aves; order Charadriiformes; family Scolopacidae; genus Arenaria; species Arenaria interpres. Next base: position 171,533 of record VXAK01023875.1, on the reverse strand, counting down.
GAACATGCAAGCTCTGTACAAGCTGTTATTCTGCTCTCCTGCAAAATGCGTGTTCCCCATAAAGCAGGTGAACCCAACATCACGCTTAAGAGTTTTCCCTGTGCACATTTCCACATAAAATGCATTAATAGGCAAAAAGCTGTTACAAAAAAAATTTTGCATTTGAATCACATGGAAAGAAATACACTCTTGTCAGTTACCTCGATTTGCTTGAAAAATCATCTATAGTGATCTTTTGAAAAATATATGGATATAAAAGCCAAATGATATGCTTTCTCCCTGTTTTTCCTCATGGCCTCTCCCTTCATAGAATGGAGCAAGCACCACACAAAATGGCCTATTGGGAAAACCTGAGACAACTGGGAAATCCCCAAGCCAGTGTTAACCATGGGAGAAATTGCCTAGGAATGGCTACAACAGACGCCATAGGGAGGGATTCATCACTCTGTAACAAATTAAGTTTGTTTTCACTGAAAGAGCTGTGGCTGAGCTGTATAAATGTTTGACATTCACGTTGTATGAGGCTGACTTCCATCTAAATAGTTTGATCGTTATTAAATGACATTTGGAATTGCTGCATTAGACTGACTCAACAAAGTGAGTCTCACAGTAGTGAGACAATAAGCTTCTAAAAGACCTCACTTCACCATGTTTAAATATCAGAGACGTCACCTTGCTCCCTGCTGGGACCCAAGGGAAAGCCAGTGCATGGATCACAAGATCCCATCATTTGGGGATGCAAAGTAATTGTGTAATGGATAAACCGAGAAAAGCAATTTGAGCTCAAAGTTTATCCAGTTTGAAATTCCTGGGGAGTCTGTTTGAGAAGTACTTGCATAAATGACTAAAAAGGAGGAGGAAATATAAAAAAAACCCACACTTTTGCTCCCCTCCAGACTGTAGGTTAAAATACACTTACACACATAGTGTGAATAAAGTATTGGAGAATTTTTGTAGAATGTTTTGATTATAATGTTATATCTAAACAACTCTGTAAAAATCAAATTTACTAAAAACCTAGTTTCTCTTTGGATCACCATACTACTGCATCACTAAGATTTTTTAAAACAAGAAAGAAATACACATATACATTCCCCTGCAACAACCCCACATTTCTGAGATAAACGGGGATATTACAGGTTCCAAACAACCCTGGCTTCTGTTCTGCCGCTTGTCTAAAAGCTGTAAGTAAAAGGTTTGGAAACACAAAGGTTTTAAGGAGGATTAAAAAAAAAAAAAACGTCTTTAAACTAACCAAAACATAAAGCAGTCACCCACCCAGCACATGCAATCAGTTGTATTCCAAGTATTTTATACTACAAGAATGCTTTGAAAATCACAGTTCTTTAAAATGAAATAAATCACCTGTTTCTGATATTACACATCTGAAGGAAAATCACTTATATTTATCAGGGTTCATAACCCTACACAGTACCACAAAAGGGAACAAACACTTTTCCAAGGTAGTTAACGTCATGCCACCCTGAAATGGGAACAGTATTAAACTAATCCCAAGTTAGAGCCTAGCTTCCTTGGAATTTTAATTTTTTCTTTCCCCTCCAGTTTCTTGAGGTTGAAAGAAGTGTTCTGAAAACAGTAAAAGTAAAATTCAGGAAAAATGCTTGCAACTGTCTTTTTTTTTCCTGCACTCATGAGAATAAGGCCACAAATAAAAAACCTAAATGATGAGGATAAAACTTGGGGGGGAAATCAAATATATAAAACTTTTTTTCTCCATATACTACCCTAAATATCTTTACGCAGAGGTAAAAATATTAGAGATGTGAATTAAGAAAACTGGCGCACCTCATTATTTTCAAAGTTGTAGGAATCAGAACAGTTTAGATTAACAGAACAGAGTCAGACTCATTAAGGAATAAATAGGCAAGCTGCAGATTTGTTTCTGTTGAAGAAACTGACATTCTCAGGAGCATGCAAATGTACAAAGCCACCTGTTACTAACCCAGCCTCCCATCCGTGGACAGAAAAATAAAGGTAAAAAAGTAACTAAGCATATTTTTCAAATACCAGCCTTACAAAACAACTGTTGTGAGCTGACTGAACTAGAGAGACAAGGAAACTTCTTTCCCAAGAGCAACCCAGTTGAAAAGGTCCTCAACAAGACACCAGGCGGTAAGTAAATTGATATTTCAAGAGCAAGAATCTCCTTTTCCTGTCAGCTGGGAAAGTGCATTAACCCTCATGTCTAAAATTTTCAAGAATTTTCTTTGTGGCACACCCGCACTATCTTCTCTTTATACATGAGGAGCACCCAATAAAACTGTTGGATGGCAAATAAAATTACCCTCCTAAGTCAAGCTGTGAATAACTCTAAGCCCATTACGGAAGATGAATCAGCATGTTTTGTTTTAAACACAAGCTGTCCTCTTTAAATACAGAGTCTGCCACACAGCAATAGGTCAGAGTCTGGCCTTTCAAAATCCTTACAGCTGCTTCTCAGGTCACTGCTGACAAAACTTTCAGTCACACACACACAGCCCAGCTGGTAAAAGATCTTCAGGGATTCTCATTTTACCGTGCCACTTTTTTGCCCCCTTTACATTTCATTGACTTTATTAATCTACAGTGTCTTCGAAATTGCCAAAATGAAAACATGTCTTGTTTAGGGAGGAATAGTGCTGCCAAAAAGTCTACATTTCTTAATTTTCTTTACCCTAAAAATATCCGGGGCTATGCCACACTTTAACCAGGAAGAAATTCTAAATGAAGCTTGCTAAATTTTATTTCCAAGTCACATTTCAACTTAGCAAACCTCAACTTTGTGGTTCATGGCAACATGCAGCCCCTAACACTCCCCAGACCTGCTCGTAGCCCCAAGATTTCAGAGTTATGTCCTTAAAAGCAAAAAATGCTGCCCGAAGCACAGCACTTGCAAATTCTGAATTCACTCACAAGTCTCCCTTCTCACAGCCTGGTGACAACAGCGATGTGCTAGAGTCCATTGCAACAGTACATTACTCGTAACTAGTTCAACACCTTTTGTGTTAAGACAGTATACAAAAACTCGAGCAGGGTTTTTAACCACAGCTATACTTTTCCACGAAATAGAATGAACCAACTCCTGTTGTGCTAATCACGAGATCCTAAAACTTATAATTACGTATGTCTGTACAAATTACAACTCACACCTTTTAATTCTGCTCAGCAGGTAGTGCTAATGTCTCAAAAGCAATTTAATACAGTTAAAAAACATATTAAAGTCAGTCACAAATAATATTCCCTGGCACAACATAAACAACCTGTAACTCTGCATCATCTCATAAGCACAAGACTTCATATGTCCTTTCCATTTCCATTTTATTTCCATTACATTAATGTACTTTGCAAAACATTGCATAACCCATACTCAGTACCATTTTACATATTAGTATTTTCAAATGTATTCCATGACAGTTCCTTTTACTACATTCACATGCCTATTTTAAAACCTTTTGGCTACTGATTTAATATCAGTAATTCTTCTCCAATAACCTAATTAATGCTCCCAGCAAGATCTAGTAGTTACTGTAAGAAGTACAGCTGCACAAAGCATGAGTTCACATTGTTGGCTACAGTTTTATACAGTCTTCAAAAAACTGAATTATATTAGCAATAATGCTTATAAAACAGAGAACTTTGTCAGAAGTGCACAAGTTCATTAGGAAACGGATAATCAGCAGATCAAACATCACACAAGTAAGAGTACACTGTAGCTGCTGTAATCTCCACATAGTTCTGCACCAGGCCACACACAAGAGAAAGAATGCACCTACCCGTGTTAACAAGCAAAAGCTACCTACCCAGGAGAGGCAGGCTATTGAGTGTTCCTTTATGATCAATGGAGAAATTGAGAAGAATCATCTTCTGGACATCTCTCTCTTTGACTTCAGAGATCCTAAAAATCTGACTTGAACTAAAAGCCTGAATGCAGTAGACACACCGAGGAGATTCCCACTTTAAGACTGCTTAGAATAAATGAGAAGTAAAGAACTAAAAATCAGAAATACCCCACAAAAGTAAAAGCAAATCCACTACCGTGAATATTAGAAATTAATACCAAAATACTCAAACGTGGTTTTTCTTCCTTTATGGAACCTTTTGGCTCTTTTGTTCCTTTCCTAATTTGTGTAAGTTATTCTCTGCATCCCTCCATCTTTTTTGATGGAAGAAAAAGAAACAAAAGTTCCCTCGCTCTTACCGAGCCTTTTTCTCCACTAGCATCTATGGCAATACCTCTGATGCATAACGTCACATCATTGTTTTTTAAACAGAATTCCCAAGTTATTTCATTAGGTATATCTGTACCAACGTTTGTGACATATTAAGACTGAAATGTATTTCAAGTCCTGCATCAGCAGAATTCTTATTCTAATATTGAGGGGTGTTATGAATAACTCTGTCAAATCTGTTACCATATTAGCATGCCTGTCAAGCTTTTTTCTTTCAAAGTGTTTCTTCTTCTTTGTTCGTTAAGACAAACTTGCTGAGACTAGTAAAATTTAAATACTCAAATTCACAAAGAAATCCCCCATAAATATACTTAATATAATGGGATCTCATCAGTAGATTTTTCTGGAGCTACACTCACAGATTTATTAGTTCCCACACACAGCTATTGTTTAAAAGACCTTCAAAGGGCCTCTTTACTAAAAGAAGAGCATATTGTGTTTTCAGTTGCTCTCCAACTGCCTGCAATACGGGGCAACCACCCAAAACAAGAACAATGCCGTTGTCAACTGCAGTTTGAAGTATTGTAAACAAATTGATATAAAGCACCAGAAGGTTTACACCATAGTGTCAGGATTTCTTCCTCCGAATATGCAAGTAAAGCTAACAATATTTTAAAAAGCAACAGTATCCTATAGCAACAATATAAAAAGTTAACATGTTATCTGCCTATTTTAAGAGTTTTACACCAGTCTTCATTACGTTGGTGATGAAGCTGGGCAGCTTCCTCTAACCACTAGTGATTTCAGACAAAGACTAAATTTCCTCTAATCCTAAATATACTTAAATTAAAAAGTTGTGTTGCATACTCCTGTGAGGCCAGGATTTCATCTCCCCACTTCTTTCTCATATTGAAGCCTATGCTACAGTTGCCCTTGAAAGTGGTAACTTGGCTTCAAGAACCAAGTTTTTATTTAAATAGTTTTATAGTATCTTTTAAGTACTTTTGAAATAACCTCAACTTCCAATATATTTCACACCCATGACCGTTTCTGCAGAATACTCATGGGGAGGAGCAGGGAAAAGTGGTAAGTATGACAGTTCAGACTCAGTGGGTACCATTGGTTATACTTCAGAAGGCACTATGGGAGAGCAATGAAGGTGAGACACACATAACAATAAAGATGAGGCACACTTAACATTAAAAAAAAACAAAACTCTGTATCTGTTAATATTCCCCCAAAATATATGAGGGCCCATATCTACCTCTAACTTTGGTGTCAAATAAACTATGCAGATAGCCAAGTATTAAAGGATTGTATTTATAGAAGAAACATAGACCATGATGGCCATTACAGAATACTCCATCTTAATGTAAAAACGCATCCAATTTTTTTTTGATATGTTCAAAAGCATCTTTCCCCATATAGTCCATACGCCCTTCCTCCCATTTTCTCCGTTCCTCTTCTGGACTTGGTTCTTCTGGTTTGAAGTGAATAGACAGCTCTGAAACAGAATGTGTGACCTCGTTCTGTGGGAAGAAGCAGAAGAGTGGAAAAACAATCATTTGGTTGTTCTCATTTCAGTGCTATGAAGTTAAACCTTAGATGTCAAACTTATGTTGTGTACAGTCCCAGTTAAAACAATAAAAACAAACAGTATTCAGGCATTCATTCTTGCTTTGATAACATGATCTCATTTTGCTATGTCATAGCATCTTTGAACATACCACACATTTATTGTATTTGTCTTAACTCACACCTTGGCATTCTCAGCAACACAATGAGAGTATTACAAACACGGCCCGAGTAGAATATGAGTATCTCCCATAATTAAGTGTAACCATGTATCTGCACAAATTTTGTCTTCAACAGGCTTTCATGTGAAAATTTCCTAGAATTTTTGGTCATTTGTTTTGTCTGATCTCCAGTGAGGTCATTATCATTTAGCAGATGTGAAACAGCAGATCACCCATATAAATTAATGCGAAAGATTGGCACTATTCATTATACCAGTAACTAGGTCATTTTGAACAATTGTCCAAAATTGTGAATCTCAGTTCAAGATCAAGTTATCAAACTTGCATGAATGCAAGACACATTATTAGTGATAATTTCAACCCCATAAAAGACAACCTGTGTCCATGATTGACCAATGCCAGTAAAATTGGAACATCTCAACAATCACAACCATTAATAAAGATGAAATATAACAAGGACTAATCAAGACAGCTATGAAAACCTGCTTTCAGTACTACTCCAAGAGGCTCCAACACAAATAACTTATCTCATGTTATAAACAAAACTGAAATCAACCAGAATAGCCTTCCAGTGAAGCCCTCACAAATTCAATACAAAAATCTTTCAGAGCAGAACTTAACAGACAGGAATCAGTGGCTTGAACTGCCTATATGTCCTGGAATATTCATTACATCTGCTGATTTGGGGCACAGAATTTGTGCAAGACCTTCACCTGCTGACAAGGTAAGGCATCTCAAACAGTGAACATATATGCTTAGGTAACTGCACCCTTCCATATTTACCCCTACCTGTGTCCCACTCCACATGACTTTAAACATGAATAAATACTCTGAAGAGCACGCTTGCTACCTATATATGTAAATGTGCAACAATACTTGGTATTTAGTTTTCAGGCTTTGTACACACATAACTGCAGTAACCCATGACGATTCCTTTCTTTACCATTGGCAAGCCTTGTCGACAGCTTTGGATGCCAGTAACAAGACAGGAATCATCATGTTTTCAGAAATGAAGAATTTTAGCTAGGGCTCAAACACCCTTGGCTGCACAGGACCTACAGTTACACCTACAGTTTTGTTTCTCAGTCTTAAAGGATTTCACTGTAGGGCTTCACAATCATACAAAAGGCCTCATTAGGAACAAGGCAGTGTTGTGTACCTTACAAGATACAAGTCCTTGACACCCTGTCACCTCCATCAACGACAAGTCTGGCACTGCTGTCACACTGCCCACAGATAAATGCAGTGCAAGATCACAAAGGAAAGCCCAGTAGCTTAGGTTCCCTGTCTGACTCACTCATTCTACATTCATTTTCCATTTGCTTGGAAACATCACTTCAGCAGGTAAAACAAAAAAAAACAAAAGCAAAACAAACACACACAAACAAACCCAAACAAACAAAAAAAACCAGAACAGAACAAAAAACCCCAAACAGCTTTGCCTGTATTAGTATCAGAGAGCTAAAATTAACATCATGCATTTATTACTTGGGGACTAGCACAGGTAAATATACATTTAAAAACTAGAAGTGTGACTGATAGAAAGAGATCATACCCCAGTATTGGAAGCAGTTAAGGAATTACATAGCTAAAAGATTCAAGAATTTATTTGCACATTGCACCACAATTAGCTGACATTTTGCAACGTTATGTTGGCAGCAAAGACATGCATGCAATTATCAATAGGTGTACTGTGCAGAAAGCTACATGTACCAGTTCTGAGGTTTCCTGAAACGCAGGATGAAATACAAGTTGTTCTGAAGGTCTGTCAGGCTCAGAGAGATGGATGTTAGAACCGCTTTTTTCAACTTCACATACAGGTTGCTAAAATACAGCCACTGAGGTTTTATTAGGAGAATATTTTTTCATAGTTTCCTTATCATGAGAATTCATACAATAAAAATCCATTTCAGTCTTGGGGTAGGGGAAAGCAGGGGATGGGAGGAAAAGGTACAAAACACATTATCACCAAGGACAAAATTCATCTCGCCCAGCTTTAGCTATCAAAACGGTATTGTATCTAAGCTCCTACTATAATCAATCTAGGATAAGTACCTCCAGAGGGCAGCTCATCTCATCCTAAAATAGGTTCAAGAGTGGCTGGCATTCTTCAGTGACTACAGAAACAGTCTGCAAAGCTAGCTCATAGTAGATGCCTACCATTCGTGAGACCAAACTTCAATGAGAAAAAACTCATTATAGGATAATAGCTTGCTCTATAACTCAGGAGCTTTTCATAGAATGAGAATAGAACAATGACTTGCAAAACAGAGGTAAAATAGATTGCCCCAAAAATACTGCCCCAAATATTTGCCTTTGCCAGATATCAAAACATAAATGACAGACCCCATTCTGAAGTCTCTTCCATCAAAAGAAAAACAATCCCACAAGATTACTGAAGCTAAGCAACAAAAAGTGGAATGATGGTGTTTCTAAGTAAGAAGAGAACCAGACTATTAATTGGAAATTAATAGGATCTTCTGATAAACCAATCATAGTAATTTCAAAAATTAAAGAATTTAAGTATTGTCATTCAAATTTAAAAGGGAACATTATGATTTTTTTTTACCCCAAGCAAACATCTTGAAAATGTGTCTCTATTTGGTTTGAGCATTTTCAGTGGAGTCAGATGCATGAGGCACATCAGATAACACGTCATTTGCAAATAAATTATTCTTAAATTATAGAGCTGGAAGGTTTGCAATTTTCCTTCATCCTCTGCACGCTCATGGTGGAAAAGAAATGAAGGAAGACTACAGTTTTACTTTATGGAGTAACTATAGTCTCAAGGGACAAAGTACTGAAGATAATAAAAACTGTCATCTTACTGGAGAGTAGTCCACAAGATACAATAGCAGATGACATAAGAACATTAATTTTCTTTTATCCCATTGTACCTTGCTGTAGCATGGTTTATTGTACAACACATAATTACTTCAACCTGCAGACACATTGTGCAATTATGTCCAACTTAACTCCTGCATAATATAAGGGGAGTCAGGACCCCTATAACGATCATCAGTGGATTCTTAAGACACTTCTTGCTGCCCAAATCACAGAAGTTTGTTGAACAGTTTTGCGAGTCAACGCTTCTGAAAAAAACCCAATAATTTCTATATAGGAGTGACAAAGGATTCTAGTTTTAAATATATTAATTCACAAGGGTATTAATATTTAGAAGATTACTTTGGTAACACAATTATGTTTTCCTTTATTGAGTACCTAACAACTTTCAAACAATCTCTTTGTAAAATTAAATGTAAACCTCATTTAACACATCATGTACCTGTGACTTCAGATTACAGAAAATAAGTACTTTTTAGGCTATTTCTGACACTAGCAAGAAAATTCAATAGCTACAGTTAAATCAAAGAAGATATAGTCTCCCAGATCAAAAGTATAATTAAAAAAAATACCTAATTTCAGTATATAATTTTACTTTTTTACTGCATATAGTAATATACAACATACTTACAACTTCAAAAGTGAGTTCCTCGGGTGAAGAAGCTGTGGGATATATTTCATATGTCTGCTCTGGAAGCACAGGCATTTGCAGCGAATTGGCCACAGGAGGACTGACCTTTTTCAGTGTAATTTCAACTCCATTGAAAGTGTGCTAATAAAAACAAGAACATCTCACCACTGAAATGCAATTGTTCAGGAAATTGATATCTTATTTACAACAGTTTCATTTCCTTGCAGGGATCTCATAGCATATGGATGAAAAGAAAGCTATCAGAAGTAGTCAACATGGATTCACCAAGGGGAAGTCACGTCTGCCTAACCTGATAGCCTTCTGTGATGGCATCACTGGTTGGATAAATGAGGGGAGGGCAGTGTATGTTGTCTACTTTGACTTCAGCAAGGCTTTTGACCCAGTATCCCACAGCATCCTCACAGATAAGCTTAGGAAGTGTGCATTAGATGAATGGACAGCGAGGTGGATTGATAACTGGCTGAAAGACAGAGCTCAGACAGTCGTGATTAGGGGCACAGAATCTAGTTGGAGGTCCATAACAAGTGGTGTTCTCCAGGGGTCAGTACTGGGTCCAGTTCTCTTCAATATTCTCATCAATGACCTGAATGAAGGGATGGAGCGTACCCTCAGCAAGTTTGCTGATGATACAAAAATGGGAGGGGTGGCTGACACAGCAGAAGGCTGTGCTGCCATACAGCAAGACCCAGACAGGCTGGAGAGTTGGGCAGAGACAAGTGTAGGGTGCTGCACCTGGGGAGAAATAACCCCATGCACTAGTACAGGTTGGGGGCTGATCTCCTAGAAAGCAGCTCTGAGGTAAAAGACCTGGGAGTCCTGGTGGACAATAGGATGGCCATGAGCCAACAAAGTGCCCTTGTGGCCAAGAAGTCCAATGGCATCCTGGGGTGCAATCCAGTTGAGGGAGGTCATCCTGCCCCTCTAACTCTGCCCTGGTGAGCCCCCATCTGGA
>VXAK01023875.1:149219-160936 GCA_013399435.1 Arenaria interpres | reverse complement strand
GATCTGATCAATGCTTATAAATACTTGAAGGGTGGCTGTCAAGAGGATGGGGCCAGTATTTTTTCAGTGGTGCCCAGGGATGCAATAAGAGGTAATGGGCACAAACTTGAATATAAGAATTTCCACCTAAACATGAGGAGGAACTTCTTTACTTTGACAGTGGCAGAACACTGGAACAGACTGCCCTGAGAGGTGGTGGAGTCTCTGTCTCTGGAGATGTTCAAAACCCACTTGGACACATTTCTGTGCAACCTGCTCTAGGTGGACCTGTTTTGGCAGGGGGGTTGGACTAGATGATCTCCAGAGGTCCCTTCCAACCTCATATGATTCTGTGATCTCAGCATTAAAGGAGTTAGTTTATAAATTCAAGAAGTTTGTGATCCCAGATTCAGAGCATGTTGCAATTTAGATTTTTGCACTCATGAGTATGCCAGCATCATCAGGAGGTAAATCTAACAGGTATTTCCACCTTCATTTTACCATGTCTGAAATATTTCTTTACTGCACATTTTCTTAAAGCATGTTAAAGTCTGAGATCAAAAACTACCCATTCCTTCATCTGCTTTCCTATTTGTTATGAGATTAACAAACCAAACTCTTCTCTGGGGCTTTGATGGTAATTGCCCAGCTGATCTTATGGGACTATGCAATTAGTTCAACTACAGTAATAGCCTAATATTAAAAAGCATTAAGAAAATATTTACATATGCATAAAAGTGATCTAAATTGTCATGTTGAATACAGAATTAAAAATTATGCTTCTCCTACTCATTACTTTATGTTGCTGGTCTCCAAGAAATCATCTATTTATCAACAGATTTTTTATTCTATTCATAAAAACCATACATTGCTGCACTTCCTTTGAAGGAGAAAAAAAAAAGTGTAAAGAGCTCAGTAAATGCTTGTTGACATATGAGTACTGTAAATAACACCCTAAATGTAATTAACACCATCTTTGCAAATCTAATTTATTTGTTATGAACCTCATAATATAAGTTATAATGCAGTTCTGAAAAAGTAAATTTTGTGATAGTTCAAGGGCTAGTTTGATGGTCCACATCAACTTCGTTCCAAAATATCAAGTTTGTTTCATAGCCAGCTTATCACTTTCTGTGGAAAACTTGTACCACACTTTGTGTTTAATTTGCAGAATCTATATACATACATTCCCATACAAACTCTTTATCAATTAAGAAGCAGGCTGGGGAAATCTTTGGAAAGCCAATAATATTAAAAATCCCTCCTAAACTGCTAGTTTAGATGTTTCTAGAAGCAATCATTGCTACTACCAATCAACAGATATTATGGGTTTTTATCTAATTCCTTCCTCTAGCAAACATATAATTTTCAGAATTTTTCTTGTGATTTCAGCATATTGCCACTAACTCAACTCCTTATTAGTTACCTTGCATTCCTCAGATTCCGATTCTTCCATCTTTTGAAGTTTTTCTAACAAAGGCAATATACTGGCGCTGTATATATTCCACCAGAGGGCAAGAAATGACAATTGATGAAAAGATCCAGAGGTGGTGCCATCCTGCATAACTTTCTTTGTTTGAAGGTTATATTTGTAGTTCCAGGGCTTTGTCGCTCCCAAGAAGTGAACAACTTTGGCATCTCTACCAAAACTGTAGTGATTAAACGTACATACATACATAAAATATTTCTTTTAGCCTATATAAACTGCTAAAAAAAAACAGGCTGACTCACACTGGTGAGGGAATTTTGACATTTTGCAACAGCAACACATTCAATATGAGTATATATATCAGTATTTTTTCTATATTATTAGTTTAAGGTATCCTGTTCGGTATACAGAAAACAAAAGGCTGCATTGCCATTTGCTTTCAGCTGCTGATTCTAGTACAAAAGTTCATGAAAGAAAATGACAGGCTCGTGCAGTACTATTTCCAGTCCTCCTGCACACTCTGTTCACAAACAAATAAATACCACTTCAACTGCTGAATTAACAAAATTGGTTATTACTAATCACATATTAAAAATTACTAATAAATGCATAATCCTAAGTTCACCTTCCAGTAAGAGTGTTTTATGCAACTGGAGCAGTAATTCATGACATCCTAAAACCAAGTTGCCTTCTGGCAGAAAAGTTTCTCTAACCACGTTGTCTGAAGTCCTATAATTACTAGCACAAATTTTGTTTCACGAAAGAACCTAAGAAATGGTTTTAAAAAACAAAATTAAAAGAATATCCCAACTGTTTCCCCCAGAACTGACTGGAAAACAAGGGAACTACTTTAAAAGTAAAGCTGTCAGAACCTAATGCTAAAGTAAACTCTACTCAAAGTAACTGCAAAGCAACCTCCGCTAAAGTAGCTACAATTACTCAAATATGAGAACAACTTCTCTGAAACAACGTGTAAGACAGCGTAGCCACCTCTGGGACTCTGTGTGACCAGATGCAAGACATTCATATTGTGTTGAAGCTTCCACTGCATGATTTCTACATACCATCATGTGTGACTAATGGAATTTATAATCAACAGAATATGCCATTATTATTCTCTCATAATAGAATGCTTGTTAACAAATTACAGAGGTTTACAGTCAGTCAGAAGCATTACTACTTACTGATTGAAAGCAGGAACATAGGTGTATACAGCATTGCTGCTCAAGTTATAGAGGAAAGGTAAATGTTTGCCAATATCTGCTGTTGCCCAGTTGCTGAAGAAGCTATTCAACAAGCCTTGATCACCTCCTAAAGAATGTATAAACCAGTATTACCATAATTATGCATACACTCAAATTTACATCAAAATTTCACATCCAAGGATGGGAGTGAGACTGGTGTGTTCACAGGACTGCAACTTGGACTTGACAATATGGCCATGTGAGCAGGTACAAGTGAGTAATACCTGATACACTCCAATGCAAGCTCAGTGTAAATGGAGTCCTACTTTAATATATGAAGGAAGGAGTAGCAAAGCATTTTGGTCTCCCTCAGAGCAGAAGACTGAAGATCAGCTGTATTTCTCTCTCCTAAACCAGACAGCAAAATTAAAACTTACTGAGCAAGACTCAGACACAATATCCCTTCTTTGCATTTTTCTGGAAAGCACAGTCCACGATAAGTACAATAAATCTTAAGTACAGTGTAAGAGGCAAAATTCTGCACCTTAAATTTTTATGGGGGCACAATTACATAAAGCCCAGAGAACTCCTGCCTTCCTCCATTCAGCTGGACAGCATGGAAGCTACAGAAAAACAGCTTACTGAGAAGAAATGTACTGTCTTATGTATGTCCCTTATGCCTTGCCCCTTACCATCAAAGCTGCCATGTTCAGCAGCAAACCGGAGCAGTAGGTCATAAGTTTTCAAAGAAGGTCGGAACACAAATACACCACTATTAAAGCAGTCAGGCCAGCCAGAATCAGGAGCTGCTGAAAACTCTTCCCGATCAAACAATTCATCAACATTGCAAAGCACCTTAGAGACACCAGAAAAAGAGAAAAACTGTTAGAGCAAGTGTTTTTCTAGAACATGAGTAGAAAATCCAGTACCAAGGGAATAAATTGACAGTTTTGCCAAATATATAGCTTCCACAGCACAAAGGCAGTAGCCATGCAAACTGTGCTAGGGGTTAGAAACTTTATTTTTAATATAATAAAGTAACATAGAATTATTTGGGTTGGAAGGGACCTTAAAGATCATCTAAGTTCAACCTGCCTGCCATGGCCAAGGACACATTCCACTAGACCAGGTTGCTCAAAGCCCCATACAACCTGGCCTTGAACACCTCCAGGGATGAGGTATCCACAGCTGCTCTGGGCAACCTGTTCCAGTGTCTCACCCTCACAGTAAAGAATTTCTTCCTAATATCTAGTCTAAATCTACCCTCTTTCAGGTTAAGACCTTTACCCTTCATTGTACCACTACACTCCCTGATAAAGAGTCCCTCCCCATCTTTTCTGTAAGTACTGAAAGGCCGCTCCAGGCTGAACAACCCCAAATCTCTCAGCCTATCTTCATAGGAGAGGTGCTCCAGCCCCCTGATCATCTTTGTGTCCCTCCTCTGGACTCACAGAGACAGGTCTATTAATTGTGGCTCTCCATGATTTCTCTGATAAAAGCACAAACCCTGTCAAATTACTTCATGAGCCTCAGAGACACGCTAGAAGATTCTTTGAAATACGACATACCATACCTTCATCTTATAAACTGGCCTGTCTTCCTGACCAGAATAAGTCCAAATGGAAGTATGAGACATATCTACTTTAAATATCTGTCAGAAATCCATTTGCATAGGGTTTGTGATATCTTTTGAGGACAGTCCTGAGGCTACTCTCAAAATAGCATTTATTTCTATGCAGCCAGCAAAACTACAAGCATTGCCAGAACATGCCAGCTGGAACCCCTGCAACCTTGTGACCAACAGCAAATCCGGCCACTTCATAGGCCAGTAGGCTAAGTGATGAGGAAGTATCCCACACAGAGAGCAGCTCTTTAAGGCATACACAAATGTTTCCATGGCTCCTGGTCTACTCACCAAAGTGTCTGCATCCATGAAGACACATTTGCTATAATGAGTAAGAGTCCAACAGTGAAGTTTAGTGAAGGTTACACCCAGTTCTGGCCTCTGCATCAGAGCCAAACGGACTGAGTCAGCACTGTCAAGTGCATCCACTTCAATTACTTCATCAAACACACTGCGGAGGACAGACCTAGCAGAGCAAGCAGTGGAGAGAAAAAAGGGAATTTAGAGGGGTTCAGAGTTCATTCTTGGCATGAAAATAGCAAACACACAGCACAACATTTTTTATGACAATAACAAAGGCTAGATTGATTGGTTTAGAATGAGAAGTCAAGAGTATCACCACCTCTTCCACTACAGGGCCAGCACATCTCAAATGCGACAGGTGCTGTACGGAGGAGAAACCAATTCTAATTTTAGTTACTTAATGCCCTATAGAAACACCAACAGAAACTAAAGCAGCTTTCATCCTGCACAATTGACTCTAAAGCATAGCACTGTACTGTGTTCCCTGTGCAGTGCACAGGATGTGGCAGGCACTGTCACTGCGGTTATTTGCATCTATTATGCCCGAGTAAATGCAGCTTCAAGACTGCAGCTTTCAGAACAGGTAATATATAGATGCTCACTTCGACAAATCATCTCAAATTAGACTTTTAAGGAAGACTCCATGCATATCTTTCACGGGAATTTCATAGGTGATACTTAAGTAGGTAATTGTCCTTCAAGATACAAGAAAAAAGTCTTTTAAACACAGCTTATTAATTTACATTACACTATTAACTATGAAGTCCTGGATGTCATACAAACACACACAGAAAAAGAAAAGTCTGTGCTGATTATCTAGATTTCAGAGTCATCAGCTTTTTCTTGATTGATCTTCAAGGGACAGGAGTTAACTGGGAAAGAATCAAGAGTTTTAGAAGCATAGTTCAGTGATGTGCTTTTCTAAAATACCATCCTTGATTTAAAAAAAAAAACAAAAAGTATTATAAGGGTTTTTCCCTCCACTGAATAGGGATGAAATAACTGACTTAGTATCCACTCATGTGTCAAATTTATATAGTATTCCCTCAAGAAGGTTACAGTGTTCTGACAAAATCCATACTTTAAAAAACCTGTAAAAACAGATTTCTGTACATCTAATCACAGCAAAAATGGGAAAATATGTTTTTTGAGCCATATGTATTACAAATACTTTCACATGGCATACAGAAATCAGGAGCTTGGACACTTCCTAAGCCATAGCAGAACTAAGAGTTTAAGTAGCTATAGCATTTAAAGATCCTTTTAACAAGCAACACCGTCCTTCAAATAACAGAGCTTGAGTTCAAAAGATCTAATGAGATTTCTGTACATGCAATTCTGTAGTGCTTGTAGAATCACAACCCAAATTGGAAAGTGATTAAAAAAAAAAGCAAAATTAATTTATTTCTCATCATGATAGCCGTGCACCATTATTTTAACAAGATTAGTTATCTCAAACTGAGGTCCTAAGGTTTTTGGAGAGTTCTGATGTCACAGGTGTTACACATCTTGCTCTTTCTAAAGGAGAAACTCTTGGGGAAAAGAAGAGTAAAGCCTTTATTTCACCTCAACAGCAAGACACTTAGACCTTGGTCCCCAAACTTTCACCTTCTGTTCCCAAATAGGAGCTTAAGACAACTTCCAGCCACAAGCACTATTTCTGTAAGTGAATTCTTATTAGGCTTACGATCTTATCATGGATGTTATTTGGGACTCCTCTCAGAAATCAGTGGCCAAGGGGGAACTTCTAGACATAATGCTGTGAAATCCAGAGAAAGCCTATTAAAATATTTCATGTTGTTGTTTATTATTCCACATTATCAACTTCCAAAAATACAAGAATCCTTACCTCATCCCACTGGAAACCACCGGTGTAATTAGTACTGCCAATTTTCTAGATGTCGTATGGTTCCTCAACGACTGTCCGAGAACCAGAGCTCCTTGACAGTACACATCATTGGTAGCAAGGGTCACAAAGGCTTGATCTGTTACTGTGAGCAAATATTCAGAAGAGTCACTTTGCAGCTTTCATATAAGCTCTTTTGGCAGGTTCCTACAATCTCCCTCCTCCAGCTAACCAACAGGCTGCAGCTTATAACAACCTGCAGTTCCTGTGATAAGCTCTTTTCTTTCCCAAACTCCCCCACAAGACCCAACTGACTAGAAAATCCAGTGAAAGAGACTGCAGAATGTATGTTTCCGAGTTTTGTTGGCTTTTGTTTGCCTGATTTACATAATAACAGGTATGAAGTTTTCAGATCAGCCTTAAACAAATAAATCCCCAATTTTATTGCCTAAACATAATCAAAAAAGCCCATCTGTAAATATTTAGACTTTACATTTAACTAACATAGTATAATACAAGTGATAAGGAAAATGTTCCTGTTTATACAATGCCAAAAGCTAATGGAAAAAACAGGAAATTTAAGTACTAGCCAGAAATGTCCTTCTTTCCATAATCTCACTGATTCCACCCAACAGGCAATATGCTTTGCTCTGTCCCCTTTGTAGAGGAATAACTGAAACTGGCTGAACAAATGCAGAGAAATTGCTACTGAGATTGGTACACCTCCCAGAAGATAACGATCCCTACCTCAAGTAACTCCAAGAGAATTAAGAGTGTTCCTCATTGTCAGGAAACACATGAGAAAAAAATTACAATAAAAAAAAAAAGAAAGTAAGCTACACTCCTGCACAATAGCAGACATAATGTATTTTGTAATGATACCAGGCCTGTATCACCTGGGGCTGCTTCTTCAGCTCTGCCCTCTGACAGAACCACAGTTATTGGGGTTCTCCTGGGGAGAGCCAGAACCTATGATTCAGCAAGGTGAACAGCATCCTCAGAGCAGAAGGAAGACCTCAGCTTTCTAGGCTGCAAAATTAACCAGAACAAGATGAGGGGAATTCCACTGAGCTCCAGAGAGCTTCAATAAATAGTTGTATTGAACTACTTATTTAAAACCACCATCATCTTAAGGGACAAGCAATTATGCTAAGTAAATTAAACCAAACAAACAATAACAACAGAAAAACACAACCTGTCATACAGTTTCCAGGCTCTGTGAGAGACTCTAGGAAAGAATCTCACAGAGCTAGTTGCAGAGAACCCAACAAATGACCTCATGGCTGTCTCAGACAGAGGCTGCCAAAATGAATGAGTTCAAATCTCTAACCTAAGACCAAGGTATGCAATAAAGAATGGTTGGTGCCAGTGACAAGCTCTTAGGTACTAAGTATTTTCATTTTCCTTCAAATCCAGATCAAAGCACAGACCCACTGGTATGCTGTCTTCCGCCTGGTTTAGTGGGAGGTGTCCCTGCCCATGCCAGAGTGGCTTGGAACTAGATGATCTTTCAGGTCCCTGACAACCT
Source organism: Arenaria interpres (assembly GCA_013399435.1). Lineage (NCBI taxonomy): Eukaryota > Metazoa > Chordata > Aves > Charadriiformes > Scolopacidae > Arenaria > Arenaria interpres. The sequence goes on along the minus strand of VXAK01023875.1, from coordinate 153,043 downwards.
AAACCATTCTACGATTCTTCCCCACTTTTTGCCCTGCCTCCCACTCATCTCCAGCCAGACCTGAATTTGAATCAAGCACATACACCTTACATTTGCTGACATTGCAACAGATCCCTACACCACAGGAGAATCCTTTTACCCAGCAGTGTTAAACTTGGCCAAATAAACTGAGTCATCCATCCAAACTATAAATAGTTTGCAGATCCCTCACCTAAGCAAACTCCAATAACATTTTTAATCACAATTTCCAGAAGCAGCAAAGTTAACAAGAGATTTGAAAGCTCCTGTTATCATAACAGCTCTAGCAAGTTATGGGCATTCCAGAAAACAAGTAATAAGGAGTTGCTTACATGGAGTGGTTTAAAAAGGACAATTGTGCAAGTTGTGCAGAAGTGCTCCTACTGCAACTTTCCAAAAGGTTAAATGAATAAATATAAGCATACATAAAAATCCAAAGCAGAAAACCACCGAAGGCTACTTTAGCAATAAAATTATTCTCAAAAGACACAATGCGTCAGCAAAGAAAAGCACTGTTCTGTTAGGCAACAGGCATCTTTAGCCAAATAAAGGTAATAAAACAACTACTAAGTGGAATGTGGGGGGTAGGTTAAAAAAAAAAAAAAAAAGAAGTGTGAAATGAGTGGGTGTTTAAATCTTAACTAACAACCACAAAACTGAACGCAATCTTCCTATTGCTTCTGCAAATTCTTCTAGCTACAAAAGCTGAATTTTTACACAAGTAATACATCTAAAAATACAGAAGCTACTCATCAAAATAGTTCAGCAAGTTGGTATGGCAAATTACTGCATCCTACATATGCTTTCATGCCCTGTACTTCTTGGGCTAAAGCTGTGGTGAGCACCACAAGCAAATAGTTTGCCAAACAAATATAGCTTCTACGAAACTGTTGCTAATGCCTCCCACAGGAAAAAAAAAAAAAAACACAACAAAAAACAACCCCAACAACCAAACACCAACACACAACAATTGCCTCTTGAGAATCAGATGTGGGATACATATTATAGCCTTCTTAATAGAGTGAATCATTACAAAGATAATTAAATAGATGATCAAATATTGACTGAAACCATGCAATATCAAAATATTTCTATTCTCTCTCTGCGAAGAGAGAACCATGTCCTAGCTATTTTAAAATCATACAGGGGCACCACTAATCCAGTAAGGATCCATAGGGGGTTTAAAATCAAAAGATTTTATTATTAGTTGCTCTTTCATCTAATCCCTGTTTTCAAGGACAAAGTGTTATTTGACTTGCCTCATTTATAATGTTCTTTGGAACTCTGTCCCTATAAATAGATGTTTTATTTTTACAACTGCAAACTAAGGATCAGTTTTTCATATCAACTTGTGAGAGCAAAACATTTACCTGAGAATTCCCATTTAAACAAAATCAAAGACAACACTGTATTACATCTAACACACACAGGGTTTCACTCACTGACTTTAAGCTGCAAAAGTTTTGATCTTTTATGTTAGAAAACTTATGTTCGAAAGGTAGAGGTATTTAAAAAAAAAAATCCAGTTGCAATGAATTTTAAGTGTCAAGTGCACCATTATGTAGAACTTTGAATTCTTTGTGCTGTATGACAACAGCGTGAACAGTATTGAACCTAGTGGGAACAGTGTTAAGTTTTCAAGGAAACTGTTTTCAAGCTGTGGAACCCTATGGGTAATACCATTGACTCTCAGTGAACTATGAGAAAATTAAGTGTATTATTAGAATCAAATTACAAACACGTCATATAAATTTATAAAGCAGTTCATTTCTCTTGTCTGGATTACCAGACAGCACATAAAGATGCAAATTTAGAAATCATTATCATCAGCAGTGGCTGCTCACTTTTAACACCTAACAATTGTTTCTCAGAACAAACCAAGGATTTGCAAGCAAGTGACTTTGGTGAGTTATTTTAGAGCCTGCACTGCAGCTACAGATACCACCACAGAAAAGACAGCAAAAGTAATGTGAATCACCTCAGTCAGCGTGATTTTATGTTAAACTTGTTACAGTTTTTTGGGGTTTTTTTTGTTTGTTTTTTGTTTTGGTTTTTTTTTTTTTTTTTTTTTAACCAAGATCACCAACTTCTTACAAAGCTTACTCATACTATTAGTACCTCTGACACTGCCAGAGGCAGAATTCTTCAATAGGCCTGAAAAACAATTCAAGGGCAGCTAAAAGCCTTACTTTGAATCCACACCAGCAAGCAGACAGGGTGGTGCTCACTTTAATGTTCAAAGAAAAAAAAAGAAAAAAGAAAAAAAAGAGAGAGAACAAACCTGAGGTAGGCACCAAGAATCAGGAGAGACTCGTAATAACACGTACTGAATGAACCACATGCACCTGCCAGCTTCAAGACAAGTTTAAGTAAGGTTTTTTTCCTCCATTATCCACTAGACATAGTTTTTAAAATATATTTCAGTCTGTCTTCTGGTAGAGAGAGAAAAGATATATGTGCTCCTTGGACATCTGTATGTCCTAGAATAACAACTCAAATTTGCCAAGTTGTCCACTCCCAGATTGTGACGGGAAACTAGAGACTCATATGCCACAACTTTCCTACAAGCGTATTCTAGATAACATGTTGACATGTTATGCATAAAAATTGGAGTTGATAAATCAATGGCTCCAACAGGCCAGTTAGATCCACAGTATGTACTGCCATTCATACTAACCAACCTTCTACAACTGCTTTCTTAAAGTCCTCCCTGGTACCATCTGCTGCTCTTGTCGCCTCCCCCCATTCTACTTCAGACACAATCTGCAGGACCAGGCAGGCTGCAGTCTGGACCTGTGCCCGCTGAGCCCAAAGCACCTTTCTGAAATCCTGAGTGACAACGACATACCACAGCCCCAGCTCACATCAAGTTTTCTAACAACAATATTTTTACACCCTCTTCCACCCGTAGGTCTCTATGCATCCTCCTCCAGAAGCACATCTCAGTGAAGATGTGTCAGACTACTGCAAAGAGAGATACCAGCCTTCTCACTTCTCTGAACTAGCACAACTGTATCAGAAGCACTTGGAACAGAGACCTCTGCTTCAGCTGGCACCTCCATCCTTTTGGTGTAAGTAGGTAAAATTAATAACCTAAGTCAGGCCACCATCAGAAATTATTATGCAAGTTCTCAGCAAAGAAGCAGTTCTTGCCCTAGTAAAAAAAAATGACAGCTGGCAATTTTAATTCCCATACTTCTTCGATCTGGGTCCAAGAGTAGAAACGTTTACATTACTGATGAGTACAGCACAAGCAATACCTTTACACAGACCTTTTTATAACAAATATAAATGGACATTTGGTGGCATGCAGTATTTCTCTTGGTCTAACAAAGTTCTGCCTGACCCAAAACTAGATTCTCCCCGCTTTATTAAAACAATACTGAATTTTAGTAGATGGGATTAAGACTGTTATCTTGGAGACTACAGAAAGAGGCCTTGTTTCTCTTTTTTGTGTAGCTTTTACTATGTATCTTTCAGTCAAGAACAGTTACATATTGCTTCAAGACCCTGCGATTTTGTTATCCAACAGATCATAAGTGATCTTTAGGAACAATCAAGTGCAACCATATTACAATATGCAAATAAGCATAACTCATAGCGCCCAAAGCTGGTCCCAAAATAGTAAAGTACCAGCTTGAAAAAAATATAAGTAACAGTTGCTTAAGCAATCCGAAAACAGCAGGGAGGACTTGATACAGTTAGGTGTTTCCAGTCTTTCCACTCTCCTTCCAAAGGAAAAAAAAAGCAAACAAAATACCACAACCAACCACGGAAAAAAAGAAAACAAAAACAAAAACAAAAAA